>JAHLJT010000227.1:0-14958 GCA_031308135.1 Acheta domesticus
GGCGGCGGCCGGCGCTTCTCCCTCACGCTGCCCTCGGGCGCTGGGTGGGGCAGGCGCTCTCTTTCCATCATCGTACACAGTGTACGTAGCTTCAGTGGTGTCCCCTGGGGGCAACGCTAATGGCCCAGGTAATTACCCCTCATAAATTAAGTATAAAAAAAGATCTATTGCTGCATAGATGAACATTCTTTTATTAAATTTATTTTATAAAACAATGCACAATCTCTATTTATATTTACAATCTTTTGTTAATATTGTGTACAAATAATGTACAAAATTATGTACAATGTATTTATTAAATTTATAGCGTTTAGTTTTCATTATTTCTTTGCTTTGCTTTCTTAGTATTTATGATTTAAACGTATACTTATTAAATTAATATAAATAATTTTTAACTAACCCATAAAAATATTATAATTCCAACATTAAAATTTTGAAACTTCTAAAACTAGAAAACTAACAATATATAAAATTTTTAAGTAAATGATTTAAATTATATAATTCCAAATATAAAATATTTTAATTGGTGTCACCTGTCACCCCTAGAATGGTGTCACCCGGGGCACGTCGCCCCCTTGCCCCCCCCTAGCTACGCCACTGTTCGTACACTCTTTCTAATCGAGTCTGACCGGCATCGAGTCTGATTATAACATTCAGCTGGACGTAATATAGGAAGATGCAGAGTCGGTGGCTCAGGCGCTGGGAGTAGTGATGCGACATCGACAACAAATATCGATGTTGAAAATTATTACGTACCATGTGAATAATACAACGACTAAAATCCATCGATGTTTTTAAATATTGATGTTTTCAAGCATTAGTAATGTTTTTATAATCGAGTTTCATTTGTACGATGATCTGTTAAAGTTTTGGCGTAACGTAATACAGAATGCTGCACCCAGTGTCGCAGGAGTTTTGGAGTGTCCACATTAAGTTATATAAGTTGCGCCTTCGAGCCCCGCGTAAGGGATAGGTGATTTCTCTATGTTGTTTGGCGGTACTATCTATCCACTTCAACCATCCTTTTACTATCAACAATCGTTGATAGGAACGGAAACGTTACTATCAACAATCCATGTCAACCATCCTTTTCATAAACATTAATTTCGCGTAGAGTTATCTCCATAACTACCCTGGACACACATATCTGTGGTGGAAAATGAAGGGAAATCTCTTTTGATCACCGACTCCAGAAAAGGGAAGACGTAATCCCCCCTCTCTCGTTTACGCCAAATAATTAAGTTTCGCATCCGTGTTCACTGTCATACTCAAATAACAACATATATATCTCGTGACATTTTGATTGGAGAGAATCTCATTTCAGAGACGCTTGGGGAAAGCTTGAGGCACAATAAATAAGAAATGGGAAGAGAAATTGAGTATGTTAATTATGCACCTAATAACTACTTCATGAGTTTCTGCGCAATGTTCCCAGACTCCGGAACACATCAAAGCTAACGATTGACGTACTGCCCTGAACGCACACCCTCTCTTTCTTCTGATTTTTTTTTTCCGTAGCCTCATCCTTTCACTCTTTCAGTTATGTAAGTATCATTGAGAAGGATTAGTGATGATGATATTTTAGATGCTTAAGATTGTCTTTTTCGATATATTTTTAGGTCACACCAATGATTTAGAAATATCGGTGACATTTAATTTGAGAGGTAGAGTGAATAAGCTGTGAAAGGAAAAATAGGTCTTGATAATTAAAGCCTGAATTAGTATGTCTCGAGCCTTTGCGCAATGCTCTCAAGGTGTGGAGCATTCCGAGGTACCGGTCTGAGGCATTACGATGACCTGCACTCTCTCCCTCTTTTTCATATCTTTCAGACCTGTTCTCTCTTTTTTTGACTAAGAAACTTAAATCTGTGAGTGATGGTAATTCCTCTCTAAGATAACTGTTAGAAGATAATAGCGAATAACAGCGACATTTATTTTAAAATTCTACCTTAATCCCTAAAATAAGTAATGAGAATTCACGTTATCACCACTGGATATTTTAAATTATGAATACAAGGAGTATAAATGGAAAAATAGATCTGACCGATGAATAACTACTGGATGTTCTTTTTCACACGTCAGACATTCACCACTCCAGATTTCAGACTCGGCATTTGTGGAAGCACTCCCTCGCATTATTAAAATCAACAGATAAATGATAATTATTTAAGTATTATTAAGGACGAATATTAGGGATGATCGATGGAAGACTACAACTAATAATTATAATTCCCAAGTTTTACAAATTTGAGCCAAATACATAAGCATTTTCTCTGATAAATTGCTTCTGCTTAATATATACCTATAACAAAAATAACATTCACAAAAAGATAGAGATCATTGTCGGTCGAATATTTTTCTGCACGTGTTTATCACTAATTGTCGATTTTCTTATTTTTATCATTATCATTATTATTAAATACTTATGCTTGCCAATGGAACCATTCAAAGAACGTTCACTTTAAAGTTGTGGTCTCTCACATCTGAGAGGATAGCAAACTTGGGGAGGGGATGTAAATGAACGTCTCAATATTTATTTGATAATTATTATATTATTAACATTTTACTAAAAATTAATGTTAAAATTAAAATAAAATGTATCTTTTTATTCAATTAAAAACTCTTTAAAATATTTTATTTAATTTAAAAAGTTGAGGAAAAACTACATTTTGTTAATGCATTCTTTCTAGTCTTTTATGCACCTCGCAAATTAGATCATGCTATCCATTTACATGCAGTTCATACAAGTTGAGAATAAAGACGTTTTAAAGATATTTCGAGAAATACTGAGATTAAGGACAATAACTATTCAATACATAAAATGTATTTGCTTTTTTAAGTATCACTTTCCTTCACCGAAATGTTAAAAACATACTTAACAAATAGTGGCCTAACCTCAATAGCTTTTCATCCGAAACACTCACAGGTGTATCCACTCAAAACCACAAAGTTACTTTTTCCGGTATTTGTAATCGTCGTTTTCTACTTTCGTAAGAATATGTATGAAATCGGAAACTAGTCTACACGAAATAATAAATATTTTACAAAAATCTACTTCTTCCGCACTATCCACATGACTTTATTAATACAGGGTTAAGAGAGAAATATACGTTTCAATAGTACTTTAAAAACTATTAAAATTATCTTTACCAACAATTTTCGCAATTTCCTGATGTCACTTGAAAATACACAACACAAAGTATTACGGTCAACGAGCGTCTAATTTCTCCCCAATATATCAAGAAATTCATGTTAATATTGATGGATGGGCACATAACCTTTGCACATTGCAAATTTAAAGAGGCCAAACGCTCCCTTCACTAGATCTCAATCTCTCGTCATTATTCAGTCTCGCGGAAGAACCGTTACTTGGCAGCGTCCTGAAATTTCATCGTGGCACAGAAACCCAAATTCATCAGAAATGGATGGAATGTAATTGCAACTAATTCACGGAAGTAGGAGTGATACAGATATTGAACTCTTCCTGAAGAAAAAGTGCTATTTGAAGACGTGTTCCACTCTCTCGTAGTTATGTCAATAATTATGTTTTTATGCCAAATGTACAGAAATGTGGTTAAACTTTGCAGATTCACATCACACATATTAAGTTCACTTAATTATTTCCTTGAATGGAACTCGATGGGAAATAATGATTTCCTGTCTAAGCACGACGTGTCCGAGTCATCGTGCATTTGATCCAGATTCGCAATTCTACTTAAAATATTCCACCGCAGTGATTACGTTAAGTGAGTGTATGATGTGCCTATACCAACAATAATACAAGTAAATTAATAGACTTATGGCTGCTCACTTCGTGATTTACGTTCAACCACTTAACCATTACGGATTATCTAAAATCACCAAACTGACGAAGGTCAAACTACTTGTATCATTTTTCTTTAACATTCACCAAAACATCGAATTCGACAACTGTAGTAAACGATTCCCTTCATGTCGAAACACAAACTCTGGCGTTCGAACTGATAAAAACTACACAGACAGCGCGGACCGTGGCCGTCAACATTAGCGTGGGCAGATTCACGTGAAATAGACTTCGAAAACGTGACAGCGTAAAAAACAGCACGCGCGTCGCCACAAAAGGGGGCCGAGAGAGCGGGGGAGGGGGCGGACAGGTCGTACACGGGCCCTATGAGGAGCAGCCACCAGCGGGTCACGTGCGCGCGAGGGACTTCCCCGTGCCGATCGGGCGTCAGGGCACGTGGGCACGTGGCGCGCGCGGAGCTTGTGCCCTGGCGGGGGCGGCCAGAGGGGGAGCGCCGGGTGGGGAAGCGAGGGAAACAGAGAGCGAGTGTAGAGGAAGCAATGATCGTACACTCGGTCCAGACAATGCGTATCTAGGTATTCAGGCGCCCTGCAAGTATAAAATTTCGCCTATGCGGGTTACTTAAATAGGGGGTTGTTATTAGTTTCAGCGGTATTCTCTAAAACGGCGCCCCTTGTGAGTGGCGCCTATGGCACGTGCCATGTCTGCCATACCGTAGATGACGACGCCTCTGGGTCAGACGTGTGTTCAATTTATTTGAGACTGGACATTTTAGGGGAGCTTTCATCCAGCTGAGAGCCGCTTACATATGGCTGAAATATGCGCTTTGCATATTCAACCATACACTAGACACCAACACGCTTGTGGGCTTCTCTGATCTGGGGTCAGCAGAACGCCAGGTCCTCTCCGCCACAACACACAGAGACAAGGGACAACCCTGCCGAAGGCGGGACTCGACCACCCGTCCCTTCGGACCGAAGCGCGGAGTCGGTACACGCTCTTAGCCACCTAGGCCATCCAGGTCGGCTGAGAATCAGACATAGCAAACTAAATTGGGGAGCGTGATTGGTGAGTAATACGTATAAATGATTCGCATTCACTTCACAAGCATTAGTAAAAACTCGTGGTAAGTACTTTGGCCAATATCTCTTGATTTTGATATTGCATTAACTTGAACTTGCAAGATGGGAACGGCGAAAGTGGAGAATGTAGAGTGGAGGGTGTGAGTGATAGGAACCGCGAGGACGAGACGGACTGAATGGATGAGTCTGCAAGTTAACGGAATCGGCGGCGCGGTTAAGAGAGGGGAGAGGGTATGAATTTGTTAATTACTTAATTACGGGCTTTTTAGAGGCCTTTGAACTTGCTAAGATCCTGAAGTCCTTGAATGACGATAATGAACGATGACGAGGTGAATGATGATGGAGAAATGGGAATGAAGGTAGTAGAAAAACGGGAGAACCCCGCCTAAACCGTGCTTTATTCACCGCAATTTCCACATGGAATGGCCGGGGAAATAACAGAAGTGCCCAATGGTGGTAGGCTTATGCGCTAACCTTTATCCCACGAGGTCCCCCCTTTGGGGTAAAATAGAGTTATACAAATTGTATTTGCAACGGAGCATAGAAGTGCAGGTTTTGCATAGTTACTAGGCAGGGGCAGATCTCGGCCGATCATTGGGGGGGGGGATCGTAGATATTGTTAAATAATAAAAACACATTGTTATTATATTCCGTATTTTTGTAGTGAAAACTATGATTATACACAATATATTTAAATATTACATAATCTAATATAAATAAATATTTAAATGAATTTTGCCAACAAAGGAAGGTAAAAACTGAAGCTCGGGCCCTTGACATCGCCCTGTTGCCAGGGTGTCTCAGGATCGGCATGGAGAGACACCGCCAGCAGCGCTAGCCATTACAGGACGAGCGAGCTCCCCCCCCCCATTTGGGGTAAAATAGAGCGTCATCGGCGCCGGAGCACGGGGTGGCGGCGGCCTGGTCTTCAAGGGCGGCGCGGCGGCGGGGGCGCGTCACGCGCGGGTGGCGCGCACGTGCCCTCGTTTGTGCGGCTTCCCCGGCGGCGGAGGGCGACATCGAGGGAGCCCCACCTGGGCGACGGGTGACAAGATTGCGCTGGCGGCGGAAACGGGACACACAGCCAGGGTAGCTCCGGACGCGCTGACGACGCAGGCAGGTCGTGAGAGGGAGAATGCTCAAGACATATTGCTGGTGTACAAGAAAAAGTGGCTCATCTTGAAAGTTGCATTTTTAGTGAAGAGAAGAAATGTCTTTAGAAAGTAGCATATTTCCACTAGGAAAAAATTTTACAGAGATAGTGTACAAATAGCTGGTGAAAAAACGTGAAACACTTATGAGCCGCGAAATAAAGGTATTGTCGCAAGGACAATTATTCTGCGACAATTCTCCGACAAACGACAATTTTCAGATGTCCTTTCCTTCTGCATCTGCGATGTATTGCAGTAGTCACGTTTCTGTCATCACTTCAATGAAATGTCATCACGATCAATTAAAATGCCTTTGCTTGACTTCTAAGCAAAATCAACATGTACTAAAAATTAACTCTTACTTAGAATAAACGAAGTTACGCAAAGGTGAACGTGCCTCTGACGTATTCTTTTAAATGAAATCCTCTTTCTGAAGAACCCAATTTATGTAAGAATCTGGGAAGCTTTGCGACTGACAACATTTTGTATCTCTGAATGGTCGTTTTGAAATGTTGTATTATATATGCTGCCACTGACATTTACAGTTTTGAAGAGTAAAGTATACGTAATCAAATATTCAGTATGTTGTCGAAAGCATGCAAAACTGCCTCTGGGCACGAAAGTCAATCGGTCCTTGAGTGGCCTTCAGCCTGCAAACAAAGAGGCCATAATAAAAAATATTATTTTAGAAATATTAAAACTAATTTAAAAAATTTAATTCAGATAAAAATGTTATTTTGAATTATTTATGAAAAAGTCTATATTAAATGTTCACGTTTTTTATTTTCCAAGGCGCGCAGAAAATGAAAATAATCTATGCACCCTCCCGCATGTGAAAGTAGTTTCGTTAGATAACCAAAACTCGAAAAAATTCAAAGATAATGTAACAATTTAAATTTTTCAATGAACAAACTAAATATATGATCATGTTATTCCGCTTAATTCATACCGTGCGAACCGACAAAAATTCTCATACATTCAGTGCGCGACAGTGCCTACGACACAACTGGAGTTACACAACAGCAGGTTTCAGGGAAGTGTTCATCCCGCCATTAATATTGTTATTTACATTTTGCGTAATGAACAGGACCTTTCTTTGATATTCTTGGTAGTGCTTGAATATATACCAGTACTGTATTATGTTATTGGAATGTTCACGAAGACTGTTTCTAATAAAAAAGGTGCAGTTTTACGAGAGTACTCTGTTGTTTATGCAGTATGCTTACAACTTTTTTGGGAAACATTTGATTGGTTTCGGTTCAGCAACATTTCTGCAGCTGCAGACCACCAGTAAAGCGCTATTTTTCCGGACCGTTCTTAGTGAGTAGGCGTGCGGCTGTGGGGAAGCGGACGCACAAGGCTGGAAGCAATGCAAGGAAGCGGAGGGCCGGCGGGCTTGCCGGAAGCGATGCAAGTGAGGGGATCGCGTGACGGCAACTGCAGAGCAGAGGAAGCGGAGGATGCGCTGAAGCCCCGAAGAGAGGGGTGGGGGTGCGGGGGCGGCGCTGCGAGGCACCCACACGTGCGGGCAGGAAGTGGGGATCACGTTGGAACGTGCTCCACCACACGACACGATATACGAGTCTCGTATTCGCAGCGTTCGCTTTGTAGCAGCTTCCTGAACGCGCCATACCCGTTCTTTATTTCTTTCCAGCTTCTTCTTCCTGTACTTTGAGATATAAAGGTTTGGAGAAATCATCTTGGTTTTCAGATTCGTGACAACTTCCAGCATGGGATACCTTATGGGCATACTTACATGCTGTAAGCGTTTCAAACACTTCGCAGCTACTGCACAGCTCCCTCCGTTAGGACCGAAAATTCTCTATCGGCTACAGCTCTGTCCTTTCGTTAACTACTATTTGTATTACGATAAGTTATTGTTTCAATGTGCTTCTCTTCTCAAGAAGACATCTTTTAATTGCATTTAAGTTAAATTGGATTGTTATTAATGATTTTTAATCGAAAAAATATGTCTTATATTTGTACGTATTTATGACATTACAACTGAATATACTCACAGAAAAAGAATATACAAAAATATTTTAATTCTAGTTGGGGAATGTACAATTGAGATCGAACAGTAATGCCCATTGGTCTACAATGTTACTGATTTCTCCAATAACTATCAATAAACTAAAGAATATAATTAAATGTGCTACAATACTAGAGAAGGACATTCGTCTCCTTCCAATTGATTCAAGTGCTTTATTGTGTTTTAGGATGATTAGATGAATCGATTTCTCTCTTTAAAATTGAGTTATATATTTTATCAAGAACAAACTGATAAAAAGTCTTGTGGTTAGTATTATTTTACTTCAGTTCATAGAGTCCCACATGTTGTATACATATCAACTGTTCATGCTTTGACACATTGAACAACATTATCGATTCAACAGTGGTCAATCTCTAATGGTTTGCAGTGTGATTAACATCGGAGCGAAGTCTCGCCCCAAGTAAATGGTTTATTAACAAGTTCACTCTCTCGATGGCAAGATCACAGACGCACAGAATCAACCCTATGGATTATTTTTCCAGGTAATGATAGTGTCAGGTCGTGGAAGAAGTGACTTCCACTCACTCGGTGTGGCTATGTAATATAATATATTACAGAGTGTACGTGAAAATCTTTTCAACAATGGAACTCTTTATATTACATTTTCATTCAATTTACTCTAATGTTATTTTTCCTTTACTCTGTGATCCCAAGATGTTAAGAAAGAATCCGACAAATATTTTTGATGAACCGAAGATCCACCGAACGCGCAAGAAATTTGGAGAAAATCCGCGCACTCTATTTCCGCATTGGAGTTTCTGGAAGAAACGCAGGTCCTCGCAGGTCCTCGAGTTCTTTCGAGTGATGGAAGAATGTAAATTTTGAAGAAAATTGTCAGAACGTTTAGGCGCTAAAGTTGACAACCGGCGCGGACGCAACGGACAAGGAGTAATAAAAACAGAGTCATCTTCAGTCAATTTAAAATTAAGTAGCCAAAATAATATTATAACTTACTTTACAACATATTGGCGTTGCAGAGAAGACTCTTTTATTACTCATGTGATATACTACTGACTATTACTTACTTATTACGTCAATAACACCGCATCAAAATCCCACGTCTGCTGTCAGCAAATGTTTCGTAATCCGGATCTATGGATTCTGATAATACAAGAGAGTATTGAGAGAACATTAAAACATATCTTGCGAATGTTTTTACATACAACTCATTAATTATGCACATTTGTAATTTTTAAGAGAATGAAAAACTGTGTTGGGGTTGTAGGTTTTCTGAATTTCAAATTGCACTATTCATTTCGAATTTCGAAGTACAGACATGAAGGTATATTCGAGAACTCCAAACTCTTTCTTTTCTCCCTCAGATTCCAAATATCGAATCTACCGTGTAAGTTATAAGAATTCCTATTTCTATTGAAAAGTCCGCATTACGTACTTGTATTTTTCGTGGCAAATCCTAGAAAGTGTTCGCAGTATCCCTTGACATCACGGGACCCCAGACGTGAACTGCTAGTTCAGAGCCACATCACAGGGGTCGGTAACCCACTTACAGAAAATAGTCTGCTCGTTACATCCCACATACCGTGGTCTTTTTTCACTGTGAGACAGTTTCGGAAAGTTTCAACTGTACTACAACAGGTAGACCTTTCCTCGGTGAGTTTCCGCAGATCATTTTACTACTTTGTTCCTAACTGTAATGCGCAGCAAGTGGTTGTGCGCTAGAGAGAGAATGACTCATTGCCATTAGATGGTCCCAGTATTACCTTGTTCTCTACAGCGTTCCTTGCATGCCTTGCTGACTGGTGTCTGCAGACACGCATGTGGACAGATCTCTCCGCGATACCGGTAAGGTGTAAAAAAACGTCTCTGTTTCGATGTATGTACACTGTCTTCTTTCTATTCAATCCATTTGTGCCAGAAGAAAACAGGGATTATTCGTCATGGGGAAAAATGCAGGTTTAGCCGTCGCTTTATTATTTTTGCGCCAGAACATACTTTTCGCGGAGAGAGAACATTTACGTTCTAGAGCGTTATGAACTGGAAAATGCACGTTGAATGTACATACCAAATACGCGTAATATCGTTTCTCCTAGAAGACATATATACCCATCATGCAATTGTATTATTACCTCGTCCGTCTAACATAACTCTAATCGCGATCTTTATGTGCTATACGATGTTATCCTATATCATGCTCTTGTATAATATACTGAACATATTTTCTTCCTGACTAGTATATCATTACCGAATCTTATTTCATTGTTTCTAACAATTTAAAACCATATCTCAGAAGTGATTTGTCAAATTTTCTCAATAATAAGAGAAAAACGTAGAAAAATGATTAATTCTTCCGCGATAAACTTAACTTTCTCATGTAGAGCATGAAAACTTCATATATCGCAGGATGCAGATCTGTGAGTGGTAGCAGCATTGCAGTTTAGAAAACTCGCACGTGAAATTATGCACAGGAACGAGAATTCTGACGGGGTAGATTGGGAAATAAGATGTGGACAAGAGATCAATCATGATTCTTTGTCGTTGTTATAGTTTTTCTTGTGCCACACCGCTACAGGAGTGATGGAGATCAGAAACTCCAGAACTGTTAATTCGGTTGAAATGAGGCATAAAGAAAAGAAAATTCGTAATAATAATAAAAGATACGTGGCGGTTATCGTAAAAATCTCATGACAAAAGCAACAAAATATGCCCTAAAAAACAACACAAAAGCGATTGTTGAAGGCGGATACAAATTGAATTCAACATTTTGAATAAGAAAAAAAGCCTGCTCTGTGGCTGATAATTATAGCAAATATGCACATAAACTAGTGATGCTTCACCAGAAGATAATTACTCGCATTATTTGTAACTATCGCAATTTCCAGAAAATACAGAAAGTTCACTGAAATGGATCCTTCGCCATTTTTTAACGTAATTTGTCTCGAGTTCAACAGACCGATCGGGAAAATCAATTTGGAGAAAATACAACAGTTTAGATGCTAGCGTTGCCATAAGCGGACAGATAGACATTTTGTCGAGAACCTATTTTTCTACATAGTAGACGAAGTAATTTATTACATACAGGAACAAGATTTATACACTCTTTCGATATCAGGGCCCCGTAGTATTTGATTTTTGCTGCAGCTTTTCAATACTTTCTTTTCTACGTAAGTATGTCGAGAACGTAAAATTCAGGAAATTAAGTATCCCACTGTGTTTCGTTGCCATTAAACACAAGCTAAAGACCTACAGATCTCTACTATTGCAAAGAATTATCACCAAAAGAATGGCGGGACTGCTTGAAAATTATTTTCAAACTGCCTGTCAATTATCGTACTTGTCAAAAGTAAACCTCACACAGAAACGGGAACTCATCTTAGACGGCCCAACCGCTATCCTAATTACCATTGAATTATTTATGTAAAAGTAATGGACTGTCTGGATGGCGCAACAGCCATGGCGAAGCGCCGAAGCACGGAGATAAAGCTGCGGAGTTGAGTCCGGCACTAGACATAGATGTTTGCACCACGTTGTTGTGGCGTGGATGGCATCTCATAAATATATATCCCATCCATAGTAATTCATCTTGCTATCAGTCATCATGGATCACCCCGTATCCTTCAAATATCGGACGGCAAAACACCAACACCGCGATCATCGCAGGAAAGGAGAGGTCATAAAGTCGTGAGTCTCCACCCTCGCCCAGCCGTTAAGAAATCAGACGGGCACTTATCACACACAACAATTAAAGTAGAATAAAACTTACTTACATATATTTAGTGGATGTTGCAAAATAACGTACTTCTGTAAATATGTGAATCTTGTGAATATAAATAGCTAAACTCTTTTACCGTGAGGTCAATCTCCATGAAAGTTGGCACTTCTATGTGTTATTCACCGAGAAGGTTTATGTGCTTTTAAATCTGTTGCAACTCCACTACATGGCGCAGTTAAATAACTCCTAAACAATGCGTTCTATGGCCTTAAACACTAAATTTTGAGGCGAAAGCCCCAAAGAAACGTTTCTCTCGCCGTAATCCACAGGAAAACTCCTGAATATTCTATTACATTTTTGCTGGTCCGGCGCTTCCCGATATTACCTCACCTGCTCAGAGATGTGCAGAATCTACAATGAAATGTGAATAAGAGGGACAGAGAGGCGACAGTGACAGACAGGGACAGGGAGAGGGAGGGAGAGAGTGAGAAAGGATGATGTGGAGGGGAAGAGGGAGATGAGGGCAGAACAACGTCTGCCGGGTATTCCTAGTATAAAATAAATTGAGTCATGTTCATAAAATATGATGAGATTAGGTAGTAGCCACTGCAGTAAACAAACACCTCCGCTCGAATGTGGGCGTATTCAATGTGGGCACTGGTGTTTTGCTTTCCTGCTCATAACAGGTTGAGAGTGTAAACGAGTCCGCGGCGCCCGCGCGTGGGCGATCCGCGCTGCTTCCTGCTTTTCAGTCGATTCCCGGTGCGGCCACCCCGCCCCTTCCGCCCCTCCTCGTTATCGCTTCTGCATCCGCGATCCCTTCATCCAGTCTTACACACGAGGGCGACCTTCCTATGTACCTCGACGTAATGGAAATCGCGGTTGTCCAATAGCGTCCTACAATGTGTCTGTAGTGACATTTACTTAGTGATATTATTCATTCCCTGGGTTGATCTAAGGATGGAGGGCGATGGGGATCATGGCCCATTTCAAAGCCATTTTTTGTAATGTTGCTCATTTATTCAAAACAATTACACAACAAATAAAAGAATTCATTGTACCAAATTTCACATTGCCTCAAGGGCATTCCTTTTATGAATATATCTTCTTTTCTCTCTCAAATCCATCATATGTCTAAAAGTCAGAATGCCATCAATAGAAAAATTAATAACTGATATAAATATTTCATTTACCATTAGTATCAAGAAGTCAGTTCACTTGGTATCATCATCATCAATATTTGTGTAGTTATTTCCAGAAAATAGTGCATATTTTATATTTGCGCTGATTGCAAAGGGTAATGTTTCTTTATATTCTTTATATTATGTAAAAGTAAAGTAAAAATGATATAATATGATAGTGATGGAAACTCTCTGTAACAATCTTAATGCAAAGATTTCAAATGACGGCGTCCATAAATATTTTTCTTGGAAAGAGAGATCCAAGTTTGATACTTCGATCTACATTCTCGCAAATACGCCTTCCAGTTCCTCGTATGCCGATGTCACTCTTATCAACCTTAATTCACAATTCTCTTTTTCAGCATCAACCTTCCCGCCATGTTTTTTGGGGCACTGTGACCACGAGAGCGCTCAGCACGGATGATGACAGTTTACGCAGCAACGATTATTGTACGCTGTCAGGATGAAGCTTTTGAAGGTTACAGTCAACTGCAATCACAAAGAACTGCTGGGACAGATTTGGCACTACAGCAGTGACAAATTAATCATCATGGTTGTAATCAATTCTAATCACAGTCATGGTCACTCTCACAGTGATGTAAGTAATTGCACACGTCGGTACGGAAGTAGATTGTAAGGCTAAATTTCCGTCCTCAGTCCATCACGTTACAACACTTTTTTAATAGCTCTACCATAACTAAATATAAGGTCAATTCACTCTCGCTGAGCTATGTTTTCTTATGTTTCATTCAATGTGCAGATTCGATTGTGGGTACAAGTAAATGTTAATGTAGGGAAACAGGAAACTGACGTTGTGGAGAGAAGGTTGCTTCTAAAATGATTCCATTTGTCCTAGAGAGATTCTCTAGAATATTTGCAAGATTCTGGAACTTGACATCATCTTGGAACTACATTATACAACTTGAAGGGTCACACTCACGCACCAGTGACGCATACGTCCCAAAGTATCCTTATTTAGTTTTAATTGCCTCATCAATTGTGCAATTTGTAACATTCCTTTCATCCATCTTCCGGAAACTTCCAGTTAGCCAATCCTCTTGATTGCAACTCCTAAAGCGCTTGCTCTGGGAATATCTCACCTCTTCGTTCGAACGACGTTCACCTAGCGCCATCAGGGCTACTACCTCACCACCGAAAACACCCTCGAGACTTCTATCTGAGAAAGGCAGCTCATTCATTAATCCGATACATGCTCCTCCATCGCATCTATTAGCAACCACTGCCAATGCCACTTTCTCTTCCAAACCTTCGAATCTAGTTCTGCACTTCGGAGTTCTTGAACAGCCTACAGCCACGTCCTTCCTTCATTGGACTTCATCGCACTTCACTTTCAACCACTTCCATTTCAACGTCCGCCTCCATCACTGTCTGTTCATGAAGATTCTGTAGTAGCCAATTGCTTGTAGCAAAATATTTGAGACTATAAAAATACTTATAAAACAAATAATTACTTTATTTACGAATAGTGCTACAATCAGTTCAGATCTTGGGTTTGTATTGCTCCTCAGCTTCCAAACAATTCCTACACTGCATTCCAATTCCGCATCCACCGCCAATTCTACAGGTTTCTATGTAAATGAGTACCCTGAAAGCCGCAGATCATCCGAGCCAGTCTATCACCTCATCGCCGCATCTGTTTGCACCCTACCGTCATCGGCACTTCCGCTAACTTTCTACCTGTGCGACGGCGGGCGAGCGGGCGGGTTTCGGGGCTGGTGAACACCCGACGAGCGGGCGGGCGGGTGATATGCAAACTTGGAGCGGGGTTCACCACCCGGATGCTCCACAGATTTAATAATTACCTGTCAATAGCGAATCTAGAAAGACGGGACGCGTTAGCAGGAAATGCACAACGAACAGGCGCTAGTGGAGTTTTCGAGAAGTGAGCATGGAGACGCCATCCTACGAGGATAGTGGATGAGAATGCAACTATGAGAGTAGGCTACAAAGCTGGTTTGCATACCGGGGATTGTGAAATCAGAATCCATTCTTTCGTTTATGTAATAGAACATAGTT
>JAHLJT010000227.1:15958-48259 GCA_031308135.1 Acheta domesticus
GGATGGAATGTAATGGCAACTAATGTCACGGAAGTAGGAGTGATACAGATAGTGAACTCTTCCTGAAGAAAAAGTTGCTATTTGAAACGTGTTCACTCTCTCGTAGTTAATGTCATACATTTATGTTTATGCCAAATGTACAGAAATGTGGTTTTAAAACTGGGCAGATTCCATCACACATATAAAGTTCACTTAATTATTTCCTTGAATGGAACTCGATGGGAAATAATTGGATTTCTGTGCTAAGCAAGACGTGTCCGAGTCATCGTGCATTTGATCCAGATTCGCAATTCTACTTAAATATTCCACCGCAGTGATTACGTTAAGTGAAGTGTATGATGTGCCTATACCAACAAATAATACCAAGTAAATTATATAGACTTATGGCTGCTCACTTTCGTGATTTACGTTCAACCACTTAACCATTACGGATTATCTAAAATCACCAAACTGACGAAGGTCAAACTACTTGTATCATTTTTCTTTAACATTTCACCAAACATCGAATTCGACAACTGTAGTAAACGATTCCTTTTCATGTCGAAACACAAACTCTGGCGTTCGAACTGATAAAAACATACACAGACAGCGCGACCTTGGCCGTCAACATTAGCGTGGGCAGATTCACGTGAAATAGACTTCGAAAACGTGACAGCGTAAAAGCAAACAGCACGCGGCGTCGCCACAAAGAGGGGGCGGAGAGAGCGGGGGAGGGGCGGACAGGTCGTACACGAGGCCCTAATGAGGAGCAGCCACCAGCGGGTCACGTGCGCGCGAGGGACTTCCCCGTGCCGATCGGGCGTCAAGGGCACGGGCACGTGGCGCGCGCGCGCCGTGCCCTGGCGGGCGGCCAGAGGGGGAGGCGCCGGGTGGGGAAGCGAGGGAAACAGAGAGCGAGTGAGGACAAGCAATGATCGTACACTCGGTCCAGACAATGGCGTATCTAGGTATTCAGGCGCCCGTGGCAAGTATAAAATTTGCGCCCTAGGCGGGTTACTTCAAATTAGGGGGTTGTTATTAGTTTCAGCGGGTATTCTCTAAACGGCGCCCCTTGTGAGTGGCGCCCTATGGCACGTGCCATGTCTGCCATACCGGAGATACGCCTCTGGGTCCAGACGTGTGTTCAATTATTTGAGAACTGGACATTTTAGGGGGCTTTCAATCCAGCTGAGAGCCGCCTTACATATGGCTGAAATATGCGCTTTGCATATTCAACCATACCTAGACACCAACACGCTTGTGGGCTTCTCTGATCTGGGGGTCAGCAGAACGCCAGGGTCCTCCGCAACAACACACCGAGACAAGGGACAACCTGCCGAAGGCGGGGACTCGAACCACCGTCCTTCGACCGAAGCGCGAGTCGGTACACGCTCTTAGCCACCTAGGCCATCCGGTCGCTGAGAAATCAGACATAGCAAACTAAATTGGGGAGCGTGATTGGTGAGTAATACGTATAAATGATTCGCATTCACTTCACAAGCATTAGTAAACACTCGTGGTAAGTACTTTGGCACATCTCGTTGATTTGATATTGCATTAACTTGAACTTGGCAAGATGGGAACGGCGAAAGTGGAGAATGTAGAGTGGAGGGTGTGAGTGATAGAACCGCGAGGACGAGACGGACTGAATGGATGAGTCTGCAATGAACGGAATGGCGGCGCGGTAAGAGAGGGGAGAGGGTATGAATTTGTTAATTACTTAATTTACGGGCTTTTAGAGGCCTTTGAACTTGCTAAGATCAACTGAAGTCCTTGAATGACGATAATGACGATGACGGAGGTGAATGATGATGGGAAATGGTGGAATGAAAGGTAGTAGAAACGGAGAACCCCGCCTAAACTTGCTTTTATTCACCGCAATTTCCACATGGAATGGCCGGGGAAATAACAGAAGGCCCAAATGGTGGTAGGCTTATGCGCTAACCTTTATCCCACGAGGTCCCCCTTTGGGGTAAAATAGAGTTATACAAATGTATTTGCAACGGAGCATAGAAGTGCAGGTTGCCCTAGTTACTAGGCAGGGGCAGATCTCCGCCGATCATTGGGGGGGGGGATCGTAGATATTTGTTAAATAATAAAAACAACATTTGTTATTATATTCCGTATTTTTGTAGTGAAAATATGATTATACACAATATTTAAATATTTACATAATTCTAATATAAATAAATATTTAAATGAATTTTGCCAAACAAAGGAAGGAAAAACTGAAGCTCGAGGCCCTTGATCCGCCACTGTTGCCAGGGGTGTCTCAGGATCGGCCTGGAGAGAACCCCGCCGGCACGCTAGCCATTAACAGACGAGCGAGCTCCCCCCCCCCATTTGGGTAAAATAGAGCGTCATCGGCGCCGGAGCACGGGGTGGCGGCGGCCTGGTCTCCAAGGGCGGCGCGGCGGCGGGGCCGCGTCACGCGCGGTGGCGCGCACGTGCCTCGTGTTGTGCGGCTTCCTCCGGCGGCGGAGGGCGACATCGGAGGGAGCCCCACCGGGGCGACGGGTGACAAGATTGCGCTGGCGGCGGAAACGGGACCACAGCCAGGGTAGCTCCGGACGCGCTGACGACCAGCAGCCGGGTCGGTGAGAGGGAGAATGCTCAAGACATATTGCTGGTGTACAAGAAAAAGTGGCTCATCTTGAAAGTTGCCATTTTTAGTGAAGAGAAGAAATGTCTTTAGAAAGTAGCATATTTCCACTAGGAAAAATTTTACAGAGAGAGTGTACAAAATAGCTGGTGAAAACAGTGAAAACACTTATGAGCGCGAAATAAAGGTATTTCGCAGGACAAATTCTGCGACAATTCTCCGACAAACGACATTTTCAGATGTCCTTTCCTTCTGCATCTGCGATGTATGTGCAGTAGTCACGTTTCTGTCATCACTTCAATATGAAATGTCATCACGATCAATTAAAATGCCTTTGCTTGACTTCTAAGCAAATCAAGTAACTAAAAAATTAACTCTTACTTAGAAATAAACGAAGTTACCGCAAGGTGAACGTGCCTGTAACTATTCTTTTATGAAATCCATTTCTGAAGAACCCAATTTATGTAAGAATCTGGGAAGCTTTACGACTGCAACCATTTGTATCTCTGAAGGTCGTTTTAAATGTGTATTATATGCTGCCACTGACATTTACAGTTTTGAAGAGTAAAGTATACGTAATCAAATATTCAGTATGTTGTCGAAAGCATGCAAACTGCCTCTGGGCAACGAAAGTCAATCGGTCTACTTGAGTGGCCTTCAGCCTCAAACAAAGAGGCCATAATAAAAAATATTATTTTAGAAATATTAAAACTATTTAAAAAAATTAATTCAGATAAAAATGTTATTTTGGAATTATTTATGAAAAAGTTATATTAAATGTTCACGTTTTTAATTTTCAAGGCGCGCAGAAAATGAAAATAATCTATGCACCCTCCCGCCATGTGAAAGTAGTTTCGTTAGATAACCAGAAACTCGAAAAAATTCAAAGATAATGTAACAATTTAAATTTTTCACTGAACAAACTAAATATATGATCATGTTATTCCGCTTAATTCATACCGTGCGAACCGAAAAAATTCTCATACATTCAGTGCGCAGTGCCTACGACACAACTGGAGTTCACACAGCAGGTTTCAAGGGAAGTGTTCACCGCCATTAAATATTGTTATTTACATTTTGCGTAATGAACAGGACCTTTCTTTGATATTCTTGGTAGTGCTGAATATATACCAGTACTGTATTATGTTATTGGAATGTTCACGAAGACTGTTTCTAATAAAAAAGGTTGCAGTTTTACGAGAGTACTCTGTTGTTTATGCAGTATGCTTACAACTTTTTTGGGAAACCATTTGATTGTTTCGTTCAGCAACATTTCTGCAGCTGCAGACCACCAGTAAAGCGCTATTTTTTCCGGACCGTCTTAGTGAGTAGGCGTGCGTGCGGCTGTGGGGAAGCGACGCAGGGCTGGAAGCAATGCAAGGAAGCGGGGAGGGGCCGGCGGGGCTGCCGGAAGCGATGCAAGTGAGGGGATCGCGTGACGGCACTGCAGAGCAGAGGAAGCGGAGGATGCGCTGAAGCCCGAAGAGAGGGGTGGGGGTGCGGGGGCGGCCGCTGCGAGGCACCCACACGTGCGGCAGGAAGTGGGGATCACGTGAACGCTCCCACCACACACGACACGATATACGAGTCTCGTATTCGCAGCGTTCGCTTTGTAGCAGCTTCCTGAAACGCGCCATACCCGTTCTTTATTTCTTTCCAGCTTCTTCTTCCTGTACTTTGAGATATAAAGGTTTTGGAGAAATCATCTTGTTTTCAGATTCGTGACAACTTCCAGCATGGGATCCTTATGGCATACCTTACATGCTGTAAAGCGTTTCAAACACTTCGCAGCTAGCCACAGCTCCCTCGCGTTAGGCCCGAAAATTCTCTATCGGCTACAGCTCTTGTCCTTTCGTTAACTACTATTTGTATTACGATAAGTTATTGTTTCAATGTGCTTCTCTTCTCAAGAGACCTCTTTTAATTGCATTTAAGTTAAAATTGGATTGTTAATTAATGATTTTTATCGAAACAATATGTCTTATATTTGTACGTATTTATGACATTACAACTGAATATACTCACAGAAAAAGAATATAGCAAAAATATTTAATTCTAGTTTGGGAATGTACATTGAGATCGAACAGTAATGCCCATTGGTCTACAATGTTACATGATTTCTCCAATAACTAAATAAACTAAAGAATATAATTAAATGTGCTACAATACTAGAGATGTAGGACCATTCGTCTCCTTACAATTGATTCAAGTGCTTTTATTTGTGTTTTAGATGATTAGATGAATCGATTTCCTCTCTTTAAATTGAGTTTATAGTTTATCAAGAACAAACTGATAAAAGTCTTGTGGTTAGTATTATTTTTACTTCAGTTCATAAGAGTCACACATGTTGTATACATATACAACTGTTCATGCTTTGAACATTGAACACATTATCGATTCAACAGTGGTCAATCTCACTAATGGTTTGCAGTGTGATTAACATCGGAGCGAAGTCTCCACCAGTAAATGGTTTATTAACAGTTCACTCTCTCGATGGCAAGATCACAGACGCACAGAAATCAAACCTGATGGATTATATTTCCAGGTAATGATAGTGTCGGTCGTGGAAGGAAGTGACTTCCACTCACTCTGTGGCGTATGTATATAATATATTACAGAGTGTACGTGGATTCTTTTCAACAATGGAACCTCTTTATATTACATTTTCATTCAATTTACTTCTAATGTTATTTTTTCCTTTACTCTGTGATCCCAAGATGTTAAGAAAGAAATCCGACAAATATTTTTGATGTACCGAAGATCCACCGAACGCGCAAGAATTTGGAGAAAAATCCGCGCACTCTATTTCCGCATTGGAGTTTCTGGAAGAAACGCAGGTCCTCGCAGGTCCTCGAGTTCTTTCAGAGTGATGGAAGAATGTAAATTTTGAAGAAAATTGTCAGAACCGTTTAGGCGCTAAGTTGACAACCGGCGGACGCACGGACAAGGAGTAATAAAAGAAGTCATCTCAGTCAATTTAAAATTAAGTAGCCAAAAAATAATATTATATTACTTACCAACATATTGAGTTGACAGAGAAGACTTCTTTTATTACTCATGTGATATTACTACTGACTATTACTTACGTAATTACGTCAATAACACCGCATCAAAATTCCCACACGTCTGCTGTCAGCAAATGTTTCGTAATCAGGATATATGGATTCTGATAATACAAGAGAGTATTGAGAGAACATTAAAAGCAATATCTTGCGAATGTTTTTACATACAACTCATTAATTATGCACATTGTAATTTTTAAGAGAATGAAAAAACTGTGTTGGGGTTGTAGGTTTTCTGAATTTCAAATTGCACTATTCATTTCGAATTTCGAAGTAACAGACATGAAGGTATATTCGAGAACTCAACTCTTTCTTTTCTCCCTCAGATTCCAAATATCGAAATCCTACCGTGTAAGTTATAAGAATTCACATATTTCTATTTGAAAATTCCGCATTACGTACTTGTATTTTTCGTGCAAATCCTAGAAAGTGTTCGCAGTATCCCTTGACATCACGGGACCCCAGACGTGAAACTGCTAGTTCAGAGCCACATCACAGGGGTCGGTAACCACTTACAGAAAATAGTCTGCTCGTTACCTTCCCACATACCGTGGTCTTTTTTCACTGTTGAGACAGTTTCCGGAAAGTTCAACTGTACTACAACAGGTAGACCTTTTCCTCGGTGAGTTTCCGCAGATCATTTTACTACTTTGTTCCTAACTGTAATGCGCAGCAAGTGGTTGTGCGCTAGAGAGAGAATGACTCTTGCCATTAGATGGTCCCAGTATACCTTTGTTCTCTACAGCGTTCCCTTGCATGCCTTGCTGACTGTGTTCTGCAGACACGCATGTGGACAGATCTCTCCGCGATACCGTTAAAGTTAAAAAACGTTATCTGTTTTCGATGTATGTACACTGTATTCTTTTCCTATTCAATACCATTTGTGCCAGAAGAAAACAGGGATTATTCGTCATGGGAAAAATGCAGGTTTAGCCGTCGCTTTTATTATTTTTGCGCCAGAACATACTTTTCGCGGAGGAGAACATTTACGTTCTAGAGCGTTATGAACTGGAAAAAATGCACGTTGAATGTGCATACCAAATACGCGTAAATATCGTTTCTCTAAGAAGACATATACCCATCATGGAATTGTATTATTACGTCCGTCTAACATAACTCTAATCGCCGATCTTTATGTGCTATACGATGTTATCCTATATCATGCTCTTGTATAATACTGAACATATTTTCTTACCTGACTAGTATATCATACCGCGATCTTATTTCATTGTTTCTAACAATTTAAACCATATCTCAGAAGTGATTTGTCAAATTTTCTCAATAATAAGAGAAAAACGTAGAAAAATGATTAATTCTTCCGCGATAAACTTAACTTCTCATGTAGAGCATGAAAACTTCATATATCGCAGGATGCAGATCTGTGAGTGGTAGCAACATTGCAAGTTTAGAAAACTCGCACGTGAAATTATGTACAGGAACGAGAATTTCTGACGGGGTAGATTGGGAAATAAGATGTTCACAAGAGATCAATCATGATCTCTTTGTCGTTGTTATAGTTTTTCTTGTGCCCACACCGCTAACAGGGGTGATGGAGATCAGAAACTCCAGAACTGTTATAATTCGGTTGAAATGAGGACATAAAGAAAAGAAAATTCGTAATAATAATAAAAGATAAGTGGCGGTTATCGTAAAAAATCTCATGACAAAAGCAACAAAATATGCCCTAAAAAACAACACAAAAGCGATTGTTTGAAGGCGGATACAAATTGAATTCAACATTTTGATAAGAAAAAAGGCTGCTCTGTGTCTGATAATTATAGCAAATATGCACATAAACTAGTGCTAGTAGTGCTTCACCATAATATAATTACTCGCCATTATTTGTAACTACCGCAATTTCCGAAAATACAGAAAGTTCACCGAAATGGATCCTTCGCCATTTTTAAACGTAATTTGTCTCGAGTTTCAGCAGACCGATCGGGAAAATCAATTTTGGAGAAAATAGTCTGAACAGTTTAGATGCTAGCGTTGCCCATAAGCGGACAGATAGACATTTTGTCGAGAACCTATTTTTCTACATAGTAGACGAAGTAATTTATTACATACAGGAACAAGATTATACCACTCTTTCGATATCAGGGCCCCGTAGTATTTGATTTTTGCTGCAGCTTTTCAATACTTTCTTTTCTACGTAAGTATGTCGAGAACGTAAAAATTCAGGAATTAAGTATCCCACTGTGTTTCGTTGCCATTAAACACAAGCTAAAGACCTACAGATCTCTACTATTGCAAAGATTATCACCGAAAGAATGCGGGAGTGCTTGAAAATTATTTTCAAACTGCCTGTCAATTATCGTACTTGTCAAAAGTAAACCTCACACAGAAACGGGAACTCATCTTAGACCGGCGCAAACCGCTATCCTAATTACCATTGAATTATTTATGTAAAGTAATGGACCTGTCTGGATGGCGCACAGCCATGGCGAAGCGCCGAAGCACGGAGATAAAGGCTGCGGAGTTGAGTCCGGCACTAGACATGGATGTTTGCACCACGTTGTTGTGGCGTGGATGGATCTCATAAATATATATCCCATCCATAGTAATTCATCTGGCTATCAGTCATCATGGATCACCCCGTCATCCTTCAAATATCGGACGGCAAACACCAACACACGCGATCATCGCAGGAAAGGAGAGGTCATAAAGTCGTGAGTCTCCAACCTCCCCAGCCGTTAAGAAATCAGACGAGCACTTATCACACACAACAATTAAAGTAGAATAAAACTTACTTACATAATTTAGTGGATGTTGCAAAATAACGTACTTCTGTAAATATGTGAATCTTGTGAATATAATAGCTAAACCTTTACCGTGAGGTCAATCTCCATGAAAGTTGGCACTTCTACTGTTGTTTCACCGAGAAGGTTTATGTGCTTTTAAATCTGTTGCAACTCCACTACATGGCGCAGTTAAATAACTCCTAAACAATGCGTTCTATGGCCTTAAACCTAAAATTTTGAGGCTGAAAGCCCCAAAGAAACGTTTCTCTCGCCGTAATCCACAGGAAGAAACCTTCCTGAATATTCTATTACATTTTTGCTGGTCCGGCGCTTCCCGATATTACCTCACCTGCTCAGAGATGTGCAGAATCTACAATGAAATGTGAATAAGAGGGACAGAGAGCGACAGTGACAGACAGGGACAGGGAGAGGGAGGGAGAGAGTGAGAAAGGATGATGTGGAGGGGAAGAGGGAGATGAAGGCAGAACAACGTCTGCCGGGTATTCCTAGTATAAAATAAAATTGAGTCATGTTCATAAAATATGAGAGATTAGTAGTAGCCACTGCAGTAAACAAACACCTCCGCTCGAATGTGGGCGTATTCAATGTGGGCACTGGGTGTTTGCTTTCCTGCTCATAACAGTTGAGAGTGTAACGAGTCCGCGGCGCCCGCGCGTGGGGATCCCGCGGCTGCTTCCTATTTTCCAGTCGATTCCCGGTGCGGCCACCCCGCCCCTTCCGCTCCCGTTATCGCTTCTGCATCCGCGATCCCTTCATCCAATCTTACACACGAGGGCGACCTTCCTATGTACCTTCGACGTAATGGAAATCGCGGTTGTCCAATAGCGTCCTACAATGTGTTCGTAGTGACATTTACTTAGTGATATTATTCATTCCCTGTGGTTGATCTAAGGATGGAGGGCGATGGGGATCATGGCCCATTTCAAAGCCATTTTTTGTAATGTTGCTCAATTTATTCAAACAATTACACAACAAATAAAGAAATTCATTGTACCAAATTCCACATTGCTCAAGGGGCATTCCTTTATGAATACATCTTCTTTTCTCTCAAAACCATCATATTGTCTAAAGTCAGAATGCCATCAATAGAAAAATTAATAACTGATATAAATATTTCATTACCATTAGGTATCAAGAAGTCAGTTCACTTGGTATCATCATCATCAATATTGTGTAGTTATTTCCAGAAAATAGTGCATTATTTATTGGCGCTGATTGCAAAGGGTAATGTTTCTTTATATTCTTTATATTATGTAAAAGTAAAAGTAAAAATGAATATAATATGATAGTGATGGAAACTCTCTGTAACAATCTTAATGCAAAGATTTCAAATGACGGCGTCCATAAATATTTTTCTTGGAAAGAGAGATCCAAGTTGATACTTCGATCTACATTCTCGCAAATACGCCTTCCAGTTTCCTCGTATGCCGATGTCACTCTTATCAACCTTAATTCACAATTCTCTTTTTCAGCATCAACCTTCCCGCCATGTTTTTTGGAGGCACTGTGACCACGAGAGCGCTCAGCACGGATGATGACAGTTTACGCAGCAACGATTATTGTACGCTGTCAGGATGAAAGCTTTTGAAGGTTACAGTCAACTGCAATCACAAAGAACTGCTGGGACAGATTTTGGCACTACAGCAGTGACAACTTAATCATCATGATTGTAATCACAGTCATGGTCACTCTCACAGTGATGTAAGTAATTGCACCACGTCGGTACGGAAGTAGATTGTAAGGCTAAATTTCCGTCCTCAGTCCATCACGTTACAACACTTTTTTAATAGCTCTACCATAACTAAATAAGTGTCAATTCACTCTCGCTGAGGTATGTTTTCTTATGTTTCATTCAATGTGCAGATTCGATTGTGGGTACAAGTAAATTGTTAATGTAGGGAAACAGGAAACTGACCGTTGAGAGAAGGTTGCTTCTAAAATGATTCTCATTTGTCCTAGAGAGATTTCTCTAGAATATTTGCAAGATTCTGGACTTCATCCACCATCTTTGGAACTACATTATCAACTTGAAGGGTCACACTCACGCAACCAGTGACACATACGTCCCAAAGCAACTTATTTAGTTTTAATTACCTCATCTACTTGCAATTTGTAACGTTACCTTCATCACATCTTCCGGAACTTTCAGTTTAGCCAACCCTCTTGATTGCAACTCCTAAAGCGCTTGCTCTGGAATATCTCACCCTCTTCGTTCGACCGACGTTCACCTAGTGCCATCAGGGCTACCACCATCCACCGAAAAACACCCTCGAGACTTCTTATCTGAGAAAGCTCATTCCTTAATCCGATACATGCTACCTCTATCGCATCTATTAGCAACCACTGCCAATGCCACTTTCTTTTCCAAACCTTCGAATCTAGTTCTGCACTTCGGAGTTCTTGAACAGCCCGTACAGCCACGTCCTTCCTTTCATTGTCTCATCGCACCTTCATCTTTCAACCACTTCCATTTCAACGTCCACCTCCATCACTTGTTCATGAAGATTCTACATTAGCCAATGGCTTGTAGCAAAATATATTGAGAGATTAAAAAATACTTATAAAACAAATAATTACTTTTATTTCCAAATATGCTGCAAATCAGTTCGGATCTTGGGTTTGTATTGCTCCCTCAGCTTCCAACAATTCCTACACTGCATTCCAATTCCGCATCACACCGCCAATTCTACATGTTTCTATGTAAACGAGTACCCTGAAAGCCCGCAGATCATCCGAGCCAATCTATCACCTCATCGCCGCATCTGTTTGCACCTACCGTCATCGGCACTTCCGCTAACTTTCTACCAGTGCGACGCGGGCGAACGGGCGGGTTCGGGGCTGGTGAACACACGACGAGCGGGCGGGCGGGTGATATGCAAACTGGAGCGGGGTTTCACCCACCCGGATGCTCCACAGAATTTAATAATTACCTGCAATAGCGATCTAGAAAGACGGGACGCGTTAGCAGGAAATGCACAACGAACAGGCGCTAGTGGAGTTTTTCGAGAGGTAAGCAATGGGAAGCGCCATCCTGAGCCATCCTGTAGTGGGTGAAGAATGCAACTATGAGAGTAAGGCTACAAAGCTGGTTTGCATACCGGGGATTGTGAATTCAAGAATCCATTCTTTCGGTTTATGTAATAGAACATAGTTATTATTCTAGTGATACTAAAAAAGTAGAAAAAAGAAATAATCTTCAATTCACAATGTAGTGAGGCGTTGTGTTCTTCAAACATAAGCAGACATTTTTCGGGGTTAAATACTTTCCTATCTATGATATTTTGTACAGTCAAATAATAAGGAATATTTAGAACAATAAGGAAATATTTAAAAGAAACCAATGTGATGAATCTGTAGTACTTGTGGTCAAATGCCATCTTGTACAACCAGAATTAATGAGAAATAATGAATTTTATGACAGTATTTACTAAACATACTTACTTAGGCATTGTATTAAGAATTAAAATCTTAGAGCAATTCCTACCACAAAATGTAATGACATGAACTTCCAATTTGGTTTGTAAAATGAATAGAGAATCTTTTGAAGGTCTTGAAAATACAATATTTATAATAACTACGACACTAACAAAAATGTATTTACAAAATATCACAGTTATCACATGTCTAATTTTTTCTCCACAATTCCTAACGCTTTTAAAGCTTTTAAACTGTATTCGCTAAGACGATATTCAACAGAAGTAAATTTCACATATTTAAACATGATGAATTTTCCGGACCTTATTTTGACATTTGAGGGAAAATACAAAGCATATCTCACTGCTTAAATCATACAATGTGTTCCAATATAATTTTCAAGATAGAGACAAATATGACAAAGTGTGAAAGGATATTTTCCTGTGATTTTCATTTTTCAGAGGACATATAAAATAGTTAATGGACTCTAAACCGAAACAAAATTCAATTATATGCAATATCACCAAATCATTAAAATTAGTGAACAAAATTTGATATTATCCTTTCGTAAGCAAGTTTCATAACTACTCTCTTGACTACTCTGATCATGAGGCTCTCTTGGGAACAAATGTCTCGAAGCGCCAAACTCTAGGTATCCCCCCTCCCCCCATAGAAAACGAAATGATTCAGTGGCGCCGTTTTTGGAGAAGCTATCAAGTGGCTCTGGGAAATGCATCATTGTGGCAGTGACGGACGGCAGGGGCGCGCTCGCCCGGAGGGCCACGCCCACCGCCGCCCCAGCGCCTCCGAGCGGCAGCGGAGCGCGACAGGAGAAACAAACGCCGCCGTAGCATCGACATGCGACGAACACCGAGCGTCACGGGGAAGCGTCGCACGTCGCTACACCGGGAAAGGAAAAGCGGCGGAGAAAAAGAAAACTAGGGTCGTGTCGTCGGGGCAATGGAGTGTTTCAATAATGTGTATCAGCACGTAAGGGGGGCACAGACTGGCTTCCTGAAAATTTTGACGGAGGCCCCTTAGCCCCACGTAATACAACATTTTATTTATGTCAATATGAACTATTTCTGATTTTCCTATTATTAAGCTCACACTTTGGGCAATTAATCCATGACATTTGGAGAAGCTCTTCAAACCATCTGACAACCCTATGCATGAACATAAAATCAAATGTATTCACTATTCGTTTCATTAAAGTTATACTTTCATTTACTTCGGAGA
Organism: Acheta domesticus; assembly: GCA_031308135.1. Classification (NCBI taxonomy): domain Eukaryota; kingdom Metazoa; phylum Arthropoda; class Insecta; order Orthoptera; family Gryllidae; genus Acheta; species Acheta domesticus. The sequence continues at coordinate 29,017 of JAHLJT010000227.1, forward strand.
GTGTTTCATTTATTTGCTAGTAAAATATGTCATGTGTAATTAAAACAAACTTTAAAGAGGAGACTCAGAGGGGCCCAAAAATGTTGTTGGCACCTCTTTCTTTAGACTGGGCACGCCTACGTGTAAAATAATCATTCGTGTTATTCAATAAAATAATGGAAAAGTGAAGAATAAATCCTAACATTTGTGTCTTTTCGGATTGAAACCAAACTCCACATTTGTGTCTTTTCGGATTGAAACCAAACTGAATAACGTGCAGAGCATTCGTTTTGAAAACCATGAAGCATTAAGAAAAGAAAGTTATGAAAAGTCATTTCCCCAGCTACGCACGATCGAAACGTGTGTATTCAGTGTAACAAGTTACGAGTTTGCATGTAAACATGTTGTTTACCTCGCTCACTTCGTTTTTCCCCCAGGGGCTTTTATCAAGCCGACCTTATTTACCCTTTATTTCCCAACGGGACGCATATTCGACCATACTCTCGACACCAACACACTCGCGGGCTCCTCTGATCTGGTCAGCAAACGCGAAGCCCTCAGCGACAACACACAGACAAGGGACAAACAACCATGGCCAAGGCGGGATTCGCTTCCGCGACCTTTCGGACCATAGCGCTGAGACGGTGCATGCTCTCAGCCACCTCGGCCACCCAGGTCGGCCGCTCACTTCATAATCCACGAAATTCTAAATTTGTCCTCTTAAATCTGTTTGATGCATCCCTAAGGGGTAACTCCATTGCTATCAGGAGTCCACTGACGGTTTTGTGTCAATAGTGTCTTCTAAATCGTACATAACCGTCATATTTTCTTAACGTATTTTAAACAGAGGAGACACTAAATTTGCAATGTTTACGTGATTTTTGCGTACTTCAGTGGTGTGAAGGTCTTCTACTGGAGGCTGTGGCACGCGTCGTGGCACCGTAGCATGCCACGAGCTTCTCTGCACCACTAGAGTCGGGAAAGGGAACTATTACGAGTAGTAGTAACTCCGCCGTTTTACAATAGGGTGTCTCTTGTGGCGGGGTAATGAACTGCGTGGAGGGGCGATTTCGTCGTGGCAGTCGTGCCACGGACATCCGCTCGTGGCATCGACCTTGACAACACTGGTGTACCAGGCAAAGCCAAACATGGGCTGAGGCCTGTGTCGTGGGAGCCTAGTGGCGCCCGAGTGAGCGCCGGCTGTTATCGGACCGGTCGGTGAGTCACCGTCGTTAAGCGGAGCGCGGTGCACTTGGCGCGGAATTTCACAACGCCCGCCACCAGCAGGTGCGAAAACGTCAGTCCTTGCGCGGGGGAATCGACTCAGTAAACAGACGTTCACTTTCCATCATTTAACAGCTGCCTACCAAGAGGGATGGGGGTGGGGGTGGCGGGGTTAACGATGGGTCCCAGCGATGTTTTCCTCTATCTTTGTTTAGGTAAGGAGTTACCGTTTTATCGTTTAGGACTTTTTTTATTATGACATTTCTGAATCCTAAGTGAGTTTGGTCTTTCAACGCTTTCCGGACGTTTACAAAACATTTCGAACCGTCGTCATGTGTTATCGCTTTGTGGGAATTTCGATGATTTGTTACAATTCGCACGAGGTGCCTGTACATTTGACGATTGTTGAAAGCGAGCGAGACACACGAGAAGGAAGGAGAGCCATCTTGCTGTTCAGAAAACATCGGGTAGCCTAAATTGAGCTTAAGGATTGTAATCGCCCAGAAATGTGTTGTGCTTGTGTTAGTAATTTGTTTTAGCGGGTTTCTTGTGATTTCTTATAGGAAATGTGAATGTAACTTTTTGTGTGCCCAGGTTGCGTGTACAAAAGCTGTTGATGTTTATGAGATGGCACACAGAGTAGTCCCTACTAAACATGTTACAATCGTCTTTTAGTATTTGTCGGTACAGATAACAAATGACATTTGAAACAACCTATTGATTGTCAAATTAGTTTTTCAAAACGAAGAACACTGACTTCGCCATCCGTGTTCTCATGGAAAGGCTCGCAAGTATAGAAAATGTTTTTTTAATCCTATCCAAAGCTCAAAAACTAAATAGATATTTACGAAACTATAAAAAAGTGAGACTTTGGCGTACGAATGAAATGTTGACGGACAAAATGACGATAGAATCAGAGCCCGTCACTTTGAAATGATTACGCCAAAGTTACTATAGTACGAGTTGCGAACGATATTTTTAAATACAAATACATGGAAAAATTCTGTGCTCTTGCGATATTTCTCAATACGCGAGGCGGCAGCCATGTTGATTCATGTCACCCAAATATTTTGTCTACTTTGCAGCACTCGGTTTTACACGACCATGACTTCTTTGCAGTACGCGTATGGCAGAGCGAAACTTTCCAGTAATTAAACAGTGAAGGTAAATACAAATTTCCATGAATGAATGCTGAAAATTATTTTAACAGAAACTTGCAGAAAATGATTGTAATATTTTACTAAATACAAGTAGCATTAGTTATTAAAACATACAATTTTCCTTAAAAAATTTCGCATTTTATTCAGGGGTTCGTTGTTAACACCCTCTCTCTTCCATTTTTCTTATCTGGTTATAACATTGGTATGTCCTCTAGCGTCTGTATTTTTTTAGCATATGCAGTTGCAAGACCGTCACTGAAGCTTCGAAGATCCCCTCGAGGCCCTCGATCTGAGGCATACGGTAGCAAGATTTTGCACAATAGGTAAGAAGACATTTGGCTAAACGGGAGACTTAGGTCTTAGGCACAGTTGCAAACGTTTTGGCCGTCGTACTGCAACTTTCCTCAGGCCGAAATGTTTAAAACTCTGGAGCGGAAGTTTACGGTTTCAACATCTATGTATTCCCTGGGTGGAAGCCGACCGCTGCCTCTGTAAGAATTCTAGAGGGGCTAATGCTCTGATCGGTCGCTTCCGGTTCTTCCTGTGGCAAATTCCAGGCAGATGTCGGAGCTGCATCCCATTTAAGGTGCCAAGGTCCCGATCTTTCCATCATCTTCCATTCCTCATTCCCAACCCAGGGGCCGATCAATTAACCAACCACATGGCTCATTATATAACAATTAAAATTAATAGTTTATTAATTACACTCGAGAGCAGTTCGGTGGTAAAACGACGATCGTTTCAGTTCGTGGCTGTTTAAGAGTACATTTCAGCATCCACCGATTCACAAAACTTTCAGTGAGAACAGGCAGGTGCTAGCAATGTGAATGAATAAAAGAACATCAGGTGCCAATTCTACAAGGAAAACTTACCAGACACACCTTTTATGCATCACAAAGTACAACATGGTGTAAACATCATAATACCGAGTAAAAGATGGTGTAAATTTCATGATACAAGATACAACAATTTCATAATAGAACATGGTGTGTTTCATGATACCGAGTAAAAGACGAACAGAGAGAATATGTACTCAATATTGTTAAGTAATAGATAATTACGATTCTTGAATAATGAAAAATGTCTTTCAGTGTGAAACATTTTCCTCCGCAGGGTTGACCCTCAGTTTATTTTTTACTTCGCTTATTCCCAAGCTCCATAGATTCTGCCCCGCTCTGACCTCCAGAACAAGTGGGACTCTTTGTGTTTACTGTACGGATGTAATAGCACTGTTTACGGTGGGAACAAGCTTAAGGAAAAATCACTTCTTGCGTGTTTGCTAAAAAACACTCTTCAGGCAACGCTAGCTTCGTAGCAGGCGCGGTTGCCACGCTACGTGAGAAACCAATGACATCACACAAACGCCTTTTCGCGCACTCTCATGCAAAATCTTCGACGTGAAATGTAAACCTTTAAAGAGCTAGTTACAAATAAATAGGAATCAGGGAAGAAAAGAGAGAATAAAACCAAGGTTACTGGAACTGACATTGAAGATTAAAAACTAAGAATCAGAATAGGGAGTCGGATATTAAAAACTCTTGTAAAAAGTTAGTGAAATAAAACAAATTAACGTAAATCGAAAAGAACTTGCATCGTCGGATAAACTCACAGTGTACAACGATTTGGATTCTCAGGAAGAAGTAAATGGGAGGGACATGTAGTAAACTAAGGAGATACGAAACAACAAAAAGCAATCAACTCAGAAAATGAAATAAGAAGGAAATAATCATTTTTGGGATTGCACGTTTCCGGTATTTCCCGTCAAGGTAATAGCTATTGCTAAGTCAACCGTTCATCCTGTTAATTCGTGATGTATTCGACAATAAAGTAAAGAGGAAGCGCGGGGAAATCCCGTACCCGTACTTGATTGATTAGTGATTCCGGGCGCGTCATCGCTAAGCTATTCCCATATGTGTAGTGCATGTTTTACGGGAGTTGGCGGTAACCTCCTTACTTGGATGGTGAGATCCGGCGCCGACCAACGCGTCAGCTTGCAGGTTTTTCCTCAACCTGGTATCTCCCACCAGCGGGGCACCGCCGCAACCGGGACAAGCTCTAAGCTCGCGACCGGTCTTTGGGCAGCTTGTAGTAGTGTAGAGCATGTAAGTTTAAGCGTGTGCAAGTAAGGGTGAGGATAGGACAAGGAAGAGCAAGCGAAGATCGCTTGTGGTCCGTGGTCTGCTTGTTAGGATACTGCTTCGGTATTCGCCTGGTGTTGATGGGAGAAACTATGGAGACCTACCGATCAGAGCAGCCGCTCGCTAGAATTCTGCGGCTGAATTCGACCTAGCTCTGTAACTAATGTCGAAAATCCTGCAATCCTCGGGACTTGTACGCTAGGTCCTCCCGGTCAGAGGTACTGCAATGACATCAATAGATGGCCTGAGCCACCTAAGCAGGCAGGTATCCGTAGTATTCCAATATTCATAAACTTCGTCCGCGAAGATTCCTCAGACATCGCGAGGGCGTGATTCACTGAGGGGGGCGCGCGCAGTGAAGCAGGCGGTCGGCGGCGTGCGGTGGGAAAAGCAGACGCGGTGCGGTGTGACGACAGGAGTGGCAAGGTCGTGGTGCGAACCGAAGCGGGCGGGGCCAGGGCGAGGGCGGGGGCGGGGACGGGGGCGGAGAGAGGCGATAGGCATGGGAGGGCGGTGGGGCGGGGGCGGCGCAGGTCGGCACGCCTGGCTTGCGACACGCGAGTCGGGCAGGAAGCGTTTCCGGTGCCCGCCCCTGCCAACCTGCCACGCGCGCCGCCGCCCGCAGCGCGGGCAGGACGGCCGCAGCGGATGCGCGAAAGCCTGCGCTCTCGGCGCAATTTTGTTCGTAATATCCGAGTGACTAATATCGCCCAGTCTGACTAATCCATATACTCAACTTTTGGACGAAGACCTTACTAGTAAATTGTGCGTTGTTCGTGCTAGTAAATTGTTCATTAATTCAATGATCAATGTGCATTAATTCAATAATTAAAATAATTTATCTACGAGAATGTACTAAACCATTTAGAAGTTCCCAAGGATAAAAATGACCAAACATGTAAGGGATTGAACAATCACAGAGACATACTAAGGTAATATTCAGATCAAGTATGCTAATTCCGGAGATCTGTTGAAGAGTTTACTCAAAATTAACTACACACCTTATGTGTGACGGTAATCCTCCCTTGTAGTGGTGACACATCGGCTTAGTTTCATCACATACGAGTAATTAGGCCCCCAACGTGTGATGCATCATAATACTTTTGTGCACACGTGCTCAAGTGTCCGCATGTTTGAGTGGATTGACATGATACATCTTAGCCGCAATTTCCTGAGTGCTGTTTCTTAATGCAAAACAATATTTATTACAACTTTAGAATTGATAGGGGTTTTCCGGCTGCTCAGGATGGGGTACTTCGACCTTCGACTGATGTCGTCACAGAACTATGAGGCACAGCTGTGAGATATAACTCATGCAACTCGCCCATAAAGGCATCTCTCAAACCTCTGGCAAGGGAGCAGCGAGCTCAATCTTATTTCTTCAGAATTGTCCTCCCCTATCGTCATTTTCATTATATCCATCTCTAATTTGTTTGTTTTTTACGAAAGATTTACGGTCTCTGGCGTATGTTCTTCGTAAACAAGTGTTTTTGGTTTATTTTATTAATTCATCATAGAAACCACATCCCTATTAAATGGGGTAGACATTTTTTCGGATCGCTTACTACGATACATTATGATTTGACTGATTTTTACAACTGGCTGTCAGCCTGACATCAACCCCCAACCCGGAGGACCAAACTTCGTGACTTCACGTAGTTAACGAAATCGGCTTGCGAACGCCAATTTTGCGGTCGTGACATTTTCAGTAGAAGCATCCCAGCATTCGCCTACATGACCGAGGGAAACCTCGAAAATTCCCCGAGAGGATGGCCGGCGCGGGGATCGAACCTGGGCCCGATTGTAAAGTCAGCGCGCTACACCCTGATCCACTTCGCTCGGTTGTTTATATTATTAATTTATATTGTGTTTATTTGAACCTGGCAGCTCCTAGAAGTGAGCTCGTGAAGCGTTCCTCTATCTTCAACATGTGCATCCTTAGTGCGAGTCGCTACCAAGGATATTTCCAGACTCCGCAAATTTCGAGTTCCGAAAAGTGCTATTGCCCGGGCGTGTGCTCGGCGACGACTTTCTGCACAGACGCGCCAGAGCGATTGTCGTCCTTCAAACCCCTGCCATTCAAGTTGGAACTGTCAGTATATCCTTACACCACACGTAATAATATACACACAAAAAAGTTTCGATCTTGCTCAAACTTTACGATTCAATTTTGGGAACGCAGGAAGTTACGTTACAGAATGTTTTTGAAAAATGAGCATTCACAAAAACATGAGAAATATGCTCATAAATGTATCCCTATAGAATATTTGAGTAATTGCGAGTATCCATGCGTCCGTTCGTCCGTCACTCACAGTTAGACCACTTCCCGTGTACCAGTCAAGAAATATGAGGTGTCATTCGACGCGTCTCGGTTTCCTGGTGGGGAAACGGTAATTTGTTTTCGGATTCGGCCAGAAGATTCTAAGAAATTTTAAGAACGTGTTTTTGCATCTTTTAGCGCTGCGATCTTAGAGAGTAGGCCGGTAATTAAACCAACGCCACCTTAAAAGATCTATGTAGGTGGCGTTAATTACAGTACCCCACTACCCAGAGGAAATTCTCGCTCCATAACGTCATATTTTTCTTCCACGAGAATTGAAACACTGATTGTCGCCATCTCTAAGTGCAACAGGAGACTCGCGCAGCAATGTTGTCAATAGTGATGCTACTTTGAAGTTATATATAAAAAGTTAAGTGTTTCATTAGTGTTATCGTACTTCTAAAAATAAATTTGCAAAATCCTACGTACCTTGGAACTTCTTAAATTTGAAAAACGTCAAATGAATACGGAGAAAATCAGAATAGTGAGTAATGCTAGAGAATGAATTCACATGCATGTTCGACTTTTCACATTTACGTTCTTCAGCATGCAAATACCCATTTTCAAATGAATGTGACTAAAAACTTATTCTTATTAAACTTAAATAACACCTTGTTCACGTAGACATACAAAACAGTCTATTTTTACTACTTTTACAGTTTCGCTTACAATAAAATTAATAAGACAACTGCAGAAGTAGAAGTGAACACAAATCACACTGAGTTTGTGGAGTTTTAAAATCTTCAAGAAATTAGGGGACAATAATACGGAAGTGTTAAGCAAATCTGGTGAAGAATCAAATGTAGAAAAGTTTGTGATAGAATTTTAGAAACTAACTGAGAATGATCTTATATAAGGATTAGAGAATAATGAAGAACAACTTACAGGTGATCTTTTACGTGCATTTTCGTGCACATTAGCAAAATAAAATACAAAAAATGGTATCTGTATTAAATTCTAACTATTCGCATTATCCATACCTGAAAGTTATTACAATTTTGGCGATTACAATTTTACAATACGGCGATTACAATTTTGAAATTGCAAATTTACCAGTTCATATTCTGTATGGAAGTAACATAGAAGGTCATTGGGTGTTTTGAATTTTTGAACGGAGTAGAACATTATCACCTACTACGATTAACTGGCGAGTCCAATGCCAGATACTGTAAGAACGTATCTGCACAAAGGTAAGCATCAAATTTAGATATTTAAAAACAGTTAACTGCGTCTGCGCCACCGTATTCAGGTAGTTTACACATATCTCAGATTGAAAACAGTTTCATTCTTTCTAAAGCATCAACATGATACTCATTAATTATTGTCATTTGCAATTTATTTTTTACATGACATTACAAGTTACTTGACCTACATACGTTCTCATTTCTTATATTTTCTCTCCCAAATCAAGGGAATGAAAGTGTGAATTTTTATTTCCAAATCGTTTTACGATGTTGTATCCCGGGGGAAAAAATGCAAATTAATTTTCATTGCAGTTTAACGACCTATCCAGTGAAGTGGCTCACAAATTACAGGAATCGCGTACACGCCACCGGCAACAGTTCGGGGCTGCAAAACCCTTCAGAGAAGCCAGTGTTCTCACGCAAAACAGCAACACAAAGCGAAGTCGGCCCTGGTTGAAGGTCGCGATTAAATCCATAAAGCGAGTGTAATTATGAGATCAGGAAACGCGAAAGGTTACGCCCTCTCCGTCGGTCGTTTCTTCGCGTAACGGTCTCGAGGGAGTCGTCCATTTTACGTCTGCTGCTTCCTGTCCCACGAGACACACTGCGTCAGGAAGGGCTGTTACCTCATCCACTTCCAGCAGACGTCTTAAAAGAATTACGAAGAATCCGAGGGCGAAGTAGTCGAATTGTACCCTTGGGAGACTTCATTATTTATTAGTAAAGTTAGTGAAGCATCTTTTGACGTCCACTTTTTTAAAAGTTTATTTTCGAAGTTATAGGAGCCATGCAATTCTCTTTATATTCATTTTCACGGAAAAAGAGGAAGTTTCGGTAGATGTCCCTCATCAGCAAAAGCTTTCACTTTGAGTTTATGGAATGTACCATGAACACGCGTGTTTCTCTTACATCTAGATTCAAAGAAGACCGAAGATGTAGATAAAGAAATATACATTTTGAAGTCATAAAACGTACATTTCAAACTGATAAGCGCGTATGTACTACGTGGTGGAAAATACCTACTTTTACTACGTACTATTTTATGTAAGTTTCTTATAATAAATCATTTTTAAAATAATTTCTGTCTATTTACATCGTAATTTTTTATCTTCACTTCATTCTGTAATATATTTAAAGTGAAAAAATGCTACAAAAATAGAAACCTCATTTAGCATTTTCATTGAAATTGGTCAGTAAGGATGATAGAGGAAACATAGGTCTTGTGATTTGGAAATAATTAAAAATAATTTAGTACAAAGTGTTTGAAAGCATAATCACTTTACAAAATATATAGATAAACACTATTTTCTTGTATACGTTCTTAGCCTAGAAACATAGAAAAAGTTACGCCCATTTTGAAATCAGTCAATTGAGAAATTTGTTAATTGTTTGACACCTTTGTTAATTGTTGTAGAGCACATATATTGTCCGTTTTTGCAAAAAAGGAACCTATTAAAAATGACTTCACGAATTGATATACCATTCAAAGCAAGTTCTTCTACCCGTTCTTCTGCACAGCCAGAAAGAATCAGAAACAACATTTCTCAATCGATATCAGCGCCGAAGCACGAACGTTGGAATCGGTCCGAAATGGCACGATCACGCAAACCGGGCGCGTGTCCCACATGTTTCGATTCTGCAAGCCAGCCCCATCCACCCATTCACACACGTTACAAAATGGCACGCGCGTGACACTTCCACAAGCACGTTCTTCCTGGGCCTCTGAGACCGTCGCGACCTCTGAACGTGAACCCGAAAGAGCGCGTGTGTGTATGTATGTGTGTGGGGTCCGGATAAAAGATTGCCGCCTATGATTTGCATTCGGCGGTCTCGCTTGGGTCTCGCCGCCGCGGCGTGGTAGTCCGCCTTATCACGCCATGCATTCATTTATTCCTTTTTCCACGGTCAAATGGAGCGCTCTGCTTAAAATTTGCATGTAATTATTTAGAAGGAGCCGCAAGGAAACCTATTTTTGCGCACGGGGTGCATAAAAGATACCAAGGTCAATATCCCAAGCGCGAAGGCAAAGCCCTGGGTCGGCTGTGTTGAAATGCAAATACCTGCATTGGACACAGAAGCGCGATGGCAGAAGAAACACCTCCGCCATTGTTCGCATTCAAAAGGGAACAAATGAAAGTGATGTGGTCTAATCTGTTGCGTGATGTGAGGACTCGCTTCTTAATTAATTTACGAGACAAAACACGTGACGAACAATAGATGTACGTGGGGTCGACGTAGAGAAATTGAATCGAAGAAAAAAAGATTGAACGTAGTGTGAGCCTCGTGAAGTCAATATGATAATGAAATGGAGTTTGCTTCCGAGAACAAAATCGCTTTAGCACTAACCCATTTACATTTGTATTATACGATGTGCGATAACTAAGCTACGCACAATCTGATAATTTCCAAGACCTGAATGCGCAAGCATATGTGTATATACTCATGTTCACTCACGTGTATACGCATGATACTCTCAACAGTTTCGTTGTTTATACTCGTATTTATTTAGTACTTGTCTCATAACCTTTTTGTTTTTGGATGTTATTAAGATATTGTATATATGTACTTGCCGCAACAGCCCGTGTGAGGGCTCGGGCCTATCAGCGACGTCCCGGTCTCCCGGCCTCGGCTACGGTCAGAGTGCATTCGTATTCGGTAGAATTCGCGTACGGCTGAACACGGCCGTTTACGGCTGAATATATCAAACTCTCACTAGAGAGCAGGCGTGGTCACACTACGTCCGACAAGTTCTGGCCGAATCGCCGAACTTCGAAATCGGCAGACCAATATCAAAATAATTTGATTTATTCGGCCGACCTGAGCTGTCGGAGATGGGTGTTGAAAGGCTGGTTTCACTTGTACAGGAACGAGATGCTCTGTGGAAGACGTCGGATTCCAGGTATCACAACAAGGACAAAAGCAGAAATAACGGGATGAAATCGCAGAAGAAATAGGCGAAACTAGTACAAAAACATGTTCTAAATATGGGACATAACGTCACATACCTTATGGTTATGAACAGTCATTCCTCTGCAGTAATGCATTTTCTAAAATTCGACATTTTTTCAATGTCATCTCTATTGCTCCAAGTATGTTAAAAATATCAGGCGATATTCTTGTGTAGTTTAAAAAAAACACTGGTTGTTTCAGTAATATAAGGTATGGAATTCATCAGCATTTTCGCGATTGGCGACTAGTGTGACCACGTCGGCAGAATCAGTCGGCCGTTCGCGCGCGAAAGCCGAAAACGGATCCACTCTGACCGTACCAGGGGGTTCATGTGGTTAACACGAAGACATATCCACACCGTATTCTGGTCTTTTCAACCTAAGAAGTGAGTTGTCACATCATCACATAGCAACATGCACTGGGACAAAGCAAGGCAAACACACACTATAATTTTGCCCCGAAATTAAACCCGGGACCGTGTCATGGAAAGCTAGGACGCTAACCAATGAGCCAAGCCGCCAGGAGTTATTAAGATATTGCATATTGAGCATTAACAATACAAGCTTCCTTCTCAAAAATTATTAAATTTATGTTCCAGGGAAAATAACATGTATTCCGGAAGAGATTGCAGATTGATAGTATTCATGACACTAATGGGAGTGCTTTCTGGTATCTACACGCACGCAACCAAAGACCTACATGCGTTTGAAGACTTATCTTTTTATTCTTCTTTATGACCTTATCTCACCAAATCCCTCAACAAATTACTCTTCAACCCTTGTCCAAAAATATATTGTTATTCCTTTATTCGTTAAATGACACTGAAACAATTAGTGCCTGTTAAACTTTTTTCCTGTTTGACGCCTTTGGGCAAAATAATTAAATTCTTCCATGTAAATACGAGTACGACTCCTCGTACACATTGTAATAAAATGCCATTCAAATATTTCCGTTTATCAACCTTGTATCTGATAACTGTTAATATGCTATTGACGTGAAGTTACATATAACCACATACAATTATCATAGCATATATTAAGGCAAACATTTAATTTGCTGATGAATTGTTTTTAATTGTAATGCAAATTAATTTACATATGTCATAAATATCTTGCCAAGTCAAGCCCCTCCTTAAATAAGAGAATTTTCTAATTTAAATAATCCCTCACACTATACGACATGATTCATTCATTCTTCCGACTCTCCAGCGCCTCGATTAGAGATGAAATCTTCGAAAGTGCAAAGTCGAACACTACCTATATTCGAGTAAGACACACAATGTTCAGATAAATAGATTATATGAAATGGCAGTAGTAATTTGGCAGCGCTTTCTGAATCTATTCATTCACGGAACACTCTTGCGATGATAAATGTTAAACTCCACACCCTCCAATATCATCACGAACTAGCGACAGTTTAATGAGCCTCAGTATATTGCGCCAATGCATGCCCTCATCCCGCAGCGCGGCGTACCCCAAGATAGCAATCAGCGCCACAGTCATACGTTCACGACGGTCGGTTCAGCTTGAGTGATAGGGAGCAGGGCACGCACGGCCGTCGCGGGCGCATGCCGTGCGGGCGTTGACACGTGGATATCTGCACCCGCGAACTGGATACGTCGCGTAAACCTGTTCTGAAAAAGAGCCGGGGTCGGTGTTTCGAAAGGAAATCGGAGAGACCGGCAAACGAGAGGGGGTCCCTCCGGGCGCTGTCTCCCGCTGAGATCGTGTCTGCCCCGGGGTGGCCTGTTGTTCAATTTTCTTGGGCAGACTTGCGAATTGAGCACTAAAAGACGCGTGCTTAAGTCGTAAGAGTAAATTAGACATTAATTCGTGAGAGTAAAAAAAATATTAATTTCAACAGATTCTGAATTACGACCACTAGCTGAATGAAAAATCTAGAAACTGGAAGCTGCGATTAGTCGTTATCTTGAGTTTCCTCTTGTGGCGCACCACGCAACGACAACGCTCGAAGCAACGATGGTGATTGAACCTTCGAATACCTTCGTGATGTCAAAGAGACAGGACTAAACATTTCTTTATTAGTTACTCGTAGGATTAACTACTACGCTGTGTATGAAATACATTTTATCAACGGCGGAAACAAATATTATACCTACAATTGTGACCCCGAAGCTGAGTGAATAAAACGGAAGAATTGAGGGAGTAGCAACAAAATAGAAGAAATGAGGAAACAGGGAGGAACTGGAACGGCTGATTGATTGATAATTTCCTCTTTCCGGTCGCGCCAATTTACAAAAGCAATAGTCCCGTAAGCGTAATAAATGTTTTACTCGGGAGGTAACGGTTATCGTCACCCGCTGGATGGTGAGATCCGGCGCCGACCTACATGTCCGCTAGCGTGGTTTTTTCAATCAGAGTATCCTACCAGTGGGCATTGCCGCAGCCGGGACAGGCACTAAACTTCAGAATGGTCCTCCCAACATGTGTGGTAGCACAGAGCATATAAGTGTGTGTGTAAAGTAAGGGGCGTGGATAGGACAAGGAAGAGGAAGGAATGATCGCGCGTGGACTGTGGCCCGTTTGTTCGAGTGCTGCCTCGGCATTCGCATGGTGCTGATCGGAGAAACCACGGAAAACTACTGATCAGAGCAACCAGCCGCTAGAATTCTTCTCCAGTCAGCGGCTGAACTTGACCTAGCTGTCTAGCTAGGGCTGAAAATCCTGCCAACCGTCGGGACTCGAAGCCAAGGACCTCCCGGTCAGTGGCACTGCAGTGACATCAGTTGACTCTCTGAGCCACCTCAGCGGGTAAAACCACGCTGCGTCTTGCCCAGCAGCCCAAACAACGTAAGTCACAGAGTCCAAACCGACAGTTCAAATGTGGTCAGATAGCGCCATAACTTTTGGCCTGATCACTTCTAGGCAGATGACACACGAGAGCCATATAATGGGTCAGTCTGCGCGCAATCTTCCTTCCCCTTCCAATCTCTTTGCATCCTTGGGTGGGGCCGATTTCCCTTTGAGAAAATTCTAATAAAAGCCGGATTGTATGAAAAGGAGCGACCACATGCGAGCCCTCAAGATACTGTAGGTGTCTTATTATGAGATAACTAAAGATATAAAACAATGAATTATGAATGTAATTGTAAATATCAATTTCCAAATCGTACGTACTGCAATTTATCGGAAGGAAAATTCATGATGACTCTGACAGTTTTGCTACGTAGAATCGCGGACAAAATTCAGTGTTTACATCGCTAGGAAATTTTTAAAATGTTCACAAATATGTTTAATCAGCTCTTTCTCTTTGGTTTCTTAGAACTGATCAAAACTTCGAAATCAGAAACTCACTGTTTCATCTCTGTTCAACTCTGAATGCCATTTCACAGTTTCTGGCATTCGCTATGAAACTGTGATTGCACTTCCGTTATTAAGTATTCCTTTAAAACTTTCTTTTTTGCAGATTATAATTTTCAGTATATTATAGATTTCATCCTTAGATTGAAGCCTTTGAATTCCACATAATCCGTGTTCTTTCAACAATGAGATCAGAATCTGAGCTCATCGTGAAAGGCTTTTTATCTGTGTATACTACACAATAGGAGAGCTGCAAGGGTGATACAATAAATTAATTGTAACAAAACAAAAGCAATGCGACATTACTGGGCGTTCAGATACTTCCTGCATACCACAAGAACAATCAGTATTATACGTGTATTCTTCCATCTAACTACAGCCAACGCTACTGCCACACCTCTTTCTCTTCTTCTTTGTTCAGACAAAAAGGTTTCTAAATTCCAACACGCAGTCACTAATGCCATCCAGGACGTCACAAAACACCTTCATAAGTAGCGAAGCGGCGGTGAGGTTCAAAGTCCGATACCGCGAAGGTTTATCGCGCGGCGTTCCGGGCCACAGTGCGGTGGCCACAGTGGTGGCCCTGTGACACGCCTCACTCGCTGCCCAACCATCCGCTACAGGGTCTTGTTCTCCGCCTCGTCCCCGCCGCTTCGCTATACTCCTATCCCGTCTCCCAAACGCGTATCCTAATGGTTTAGGCACCTATCCTCGCCGACTATGAGCCCTTATGCCACTCTATGGATCCCGACATTCTATTTTCTCTCCTCCCCACTCCCCTCTCACCCCCAAGACAATGACACGTCCTATAACACAACCGCTGTTCTACAGCTATGCAGTCTGGCCGAACAGGCCAGGATCGGCTTTTATTTAGCATTTATTTCGGCTATGCCAATGGTACACCGGGACCTGTCCAACTTTAAATCGGGATATAATGTTCTCCGACATAAGGTCAGTGTCAAAACTATAGTTCTTGTTTAGACTGCCTTGATAATTTTAAGTCTGACCGTCGGCTACTTTGCGCAACGAATATATAATTTCATTTATAACAATGGTTTATGTAAAATAATTGCACCTCCTCGACTGATCTCTTAAGAGAGCAAAAATTAAGTCAAGAAAAAAAGAAGAAATATTTCGACTGATCAAATTTAATTACTGAAGATCGTGCATTTTTGGGTAAGTGAACTGAATGAAAAATACAAAGTATCCAGGAATTCTAGCTGACCAGGTAACTTTACAACATTTATGCTTACAGTTAAAAGGACATTTACAAAATTATAGTCACACTGAGAAGTCCAACGGGGAAGGAGCCATAGCAGAGAGTTCTCTTGTATCGCCTTACTAAGTGAAACAAAGTAACGAAGTCAATGAGCGGACTACTCACGTATATACGCTGCCCCACCCCCTTCACATCCACCTAACATCTCGCTCATTGGAATCTTATCACCAGACGCCCACTGCGCCTGATACTCTTCCGCCCTCACTGCACTGCTTCGCCATCTCTCCACAACGTTTGGCTCATGCATCCTCCGCTCCCCTGCCGTTCACTCGAGCTCACCTGCAGCCCTCCAAATCCCAACTCACGGCCCTCCAATTCGAGCGGCGGCCCTCCAAATCCCCGCTGGGGAAGTACACGGAAGGAAAGGATAGGGAAGACTTTTCGCTCAGCCACTCTCACTCTCTGCTACCCTATGAATCTACTCAGTCGGTGGATACAGCTAACCAGGACACGGAAGGTCGGAACATACCAGACGTTCCGATCATTCACTCCCTCTCCCACGCCAAATAAGCCCGCCGAATCCCCGTCTGGTGGCCACGGCTGGCCACGCCACGGCATGCCATGACATACCAGACGTACCGCTCATCCACAACTCCCCGCCACCCATCCCCACCTCCTCCATCTCCTGCTGTCCTCTGAACCCTCTCGGCCGGCGGACACGGTAGAGCAGGACTCGACAAGCTAGGACATACCAGGCGCTCCGCTCATCCGTTCCCCGCCCACCTGCCGCCCTCCGAATCCGCCCGCCGTGTCCGTCCGCCCGCCGTGCTCTGCCGCTCTGCTGCTCGATAGCGCGAGGCGCCGCCCGCGGCGGCAGGGTCACCACTGACCAATGACCCGCCTTCGCCCCCCGCGCGTATCGACCTGACCGCTCCCCCGCCCACACCTGGCAGGCGCCGTGCTTCTTAACAATAGCCCTCCGCACCGACGCCGCTCGGACAGCGTCGCTCGGCGATTGGCGGCTTCTTTTGCCGGGCCGGGAACCCGCCGCTGCTGTCTCTGTCGCCGCATTTTCTATCCCTGTCTTCTTCCCGAAGAAATAACTCCCCTGTCAAGAGTGCGTTATTGGTAAGAATTATGGTATGAAGAAAAAAAGGTAAAAAGACTATAAGTTCTCTTGCCAAACGAAGAATCTTTCGCCATTTCTTTCTTCCTTCATGCAGCTACATTGCTTCATTCTACTCTACGTACTTCATAAATTTCTGATTTCACTTTTTGTAACCTCTTGAAACTCGTTTTGAAACGTTCTGAAGGCAAGGTGATATTCAGATAATTAAACCACTCACTTTCTTACTGTAAATAAAGAATATTCTATAAGAATTTAAAATATTGATCGATATTTTAGCAACGATAGTGTTTATTGTACGTATTTTTCTTTGCTGAACCTTACACTCAACAATGTATTTGGGTGACCAAAGGGCGCCTCATAATTATTTTACCATAACTCGTGCCCTGATGTATCCGACAATTCAGACGTACTGTTGGTCTTGACATGAAAAAATACCAACTTGAAAGCGTACTCATTGTCCCAGAAAGCACTGCTACAATTACTCGGAATATTAACGGAGATCAGTGTCGGTATCATTCAACGTAATTTTCTTTCACAGACTTGTACTTCAAAGGTAAATTGCGAATAAGTCTCAACGTAGAATAAGGGTAAATCCTAATAAGTAAACCTAAAAAAATAACCGGAATTTACATTTTTGTGATGCATACTATCTCACCTGAACTCTACTAACGAGTTCCTGGCCTCCATCGGTTGAAGTCCACATTTCAATCCCATCGATTAGTGGTTTCGGGTGCGTCAAATTCTAAGAGCAATTGTCCCGTAAGTGTAGCGCATATTTTCCCTCGGGGGGGGGAGATCTTCCTCCGCTGAATAGTGCGATCCGGCACCGACCTAACTGTCGGCTATCGGGGGTTTCCCCAATTAGCATCCTCACCACTGGAGCACCGCCCGGCCGGGACAAGCTCTATGCTACCGGCCGGTCTCCGGGCATGAGTGGTAGTCTAGTTCGTGTAAGTGTAAGAGTGGGTAGGTAAGGGTTTATACAAGGAAGAAGAAGAGAAAGGAAAGATCGCGCATAGTCCTCGACGCGTTTTAAGGGACTCCTCCGGTATTCGCCTGGCGTTGATCGGAGAAACCACGGAAAACTACCGATCAGCGCAGCCGGCCGCTGGAATTCCTCAGACAGCGACTGAACTCGACTTAGCTATCTAGCTAGTGTCCAAAATCCAGCCAAAGTCGCGGCTCGAACCTAGGACCTCTCGATGAGAGGCACCGACGTGACATCAATTAATTCCCTGATCCACCTCTCCCCCACCCATCGACCTCCCTGGTCGACAAACTAACGAAAATAAAAACAGCAAACTACATTACGCGTCAAGGCTGCCTCCCGGCTTCTATCACATCATTCATCAGCCGGCGGACGGGCGCTCATCAGACGCAAAGCGAGATGTTTGCGCCACACAGCTGCGTTGCACACTTTCGCCGGCCCGGCAGCAGGCGCCGTGTTTTTTTCACAACGCCCACGCATTGTCCGCGTAATCGCTGGTGTTTAAAGCGCCGCGCCGCGCCGCCCCGGCCGGTGCAGGTGGTGTAGCGGCGGCATCTGGGTCGCAAGCCGCGGGGCAGGGGCGAGGGGCGGGTGCCGCGCCGGAAACAAGGTGCAGTGTTGGATCGCGGAGACGGACACGGCCTTTTAATATGACGTCATGTGCAGATGAACGTGACGTCAGCTCCAGGCGACCAGGGCGATCAGTTCCCTGATCTCTGCTGGTGGTTGGAGAGGGCATAGAGAACAAAAGCTGCACGAATTGAAGGCCGTTGCGAATAAAGCGCACATTATTGAGTTGGAGAGGTACATGTGGCCTGAAACCAACGTAACTCATTGCAATACAGCAATAGAAATTGTTTTGGTAAGACATCGTGTGTTTGAATGTGCGAGGGTGTTTGTATGTTCGTGTGTGTGTATGTGTGTGTGTGCGCGCGCGCACCACACACACACACACATGAACAGAGTTTGTGTGTACTTGTGCTTGTTTACTTTTTTGATTGTTACTTTGTTTGGTATTAAGAAATTCCTTCTTTGCGAAGGCGTTACGATGAATTTACTGGTCGTCCAAAGGATAGAATTCCCCTTTAGATTTTTGCTATAGCTGTAAAACGCTTTTAAATGGCATAAGCAAATACAATTTTCTAAAATAACAGAACAACTTTTAATATCACTTAATTTGCAACATCACGAAATGTCACTTGCATATTTTTCGAGAATAAATATTAGCTGACAAGTACGCGAGTGTAGAGAGGTATACGCCTAGAAAACGAGTCATCCCTAGCAATGAACAGTCATGCGGATTACGAAAAAGGATAGGCTACTCAGCAATTCACAAAATATCATCAAGGAAACAAGAATCTAGAAGTGAAATGGCTTAACATCGTATTCATTTCCTGTTCCGGTATTAATCTGATACCGCAACCACGGGTAGAGTGGAAAGTATGCAACGGTGTAGATTACATCTTGTCCAGAGAAGAGGAAGATAGGAAGGCAGATCTAACGCAATGAATATAATGTCTCAAATCACACTTGCTGAGTGACTCATGCGAAGTCGTCAGGGGAACCGGTTGTTCACCAAATGAATAGACTTCATGTTTAGAAACTTTATATACACTTCCTCCCATTCTCATTT
>JAHLJT010000230.1:0-27573 GCA_031308135.1 Acheta domesticus
TGGACTTAGGGGGTCATCCACAAATTACGTAACGCTAAAGAGGGGGGGAGAGGTTCTGGGCAGCGTTACGTAGAGATAGGGAAGTGCGTTACAAGGGGGAGAAGGGGTATGGAAAATATTCGAAATTTGCGTTACGTAATTTATTGACGGCCCCTTTCTTAGAGGATCCGCTGGCATCTCAAGACGAGAGAATATGCCAAAGGAGAAAATTAAAGACATTATGGATTTGAAGCAGGATATACTGCACGAAATTGGAAGGAAACAACTTATGGTTTGGACATGTGCAGAAGATGCAGAGCAATAAGACTTCCAAAGAAGCTTTTGGATTGTCAACCGCAAGACAGAAGAAAAAAAGAGGTCGGCCGCGACCTGGTTCGAGAGGCAACGTAGAGAAGACAATAGATGGATGGCAGACACCTCCTGGGACTTGGAACAATAAAGAAGAATGGAAGAAGTCAGGGTAAGACCCACCTAAGGGTCAACCAAACGGCGAAGAAGAGATACATAGCAAGTCAGAAGGGCATCAACAAAACTCGGTTCTCGTATGTGAATTATACACCACTTAACAACTGAATTCAAGAACACTTATATTGAATTACAACTGTCGGAATGTTCATTAGAAGCAAGTTTATCAAAACATTTAAGCAACAAGAGGGAAAAACACTCTCGCCTGATCAATAAAATAAAACATATTTAACCTAGGTTTTTCTTAAGATATACAAATACAAAATACAATTTAAAACATTCCCAATACGATTACACGAGCAGCCCGCTGCCAATCTCTCCGATATACGCTTTTCATTTCAGCGTGCCAATAAAATTCTTGAACTAATGAAAATTTAAACTTAGAAATATATTATTTGAAATACGAATTTTAAAATGTCTCCCTCCGCTCACCGATGAACTGCACCCATTTAAGTATCATTTACAGATAATTAAACACTACATCTCCATCCTGGCATATTTTACGCCGAATATAATAAAACCCATCGCCATTTGTCCCTGACAACACTACGGGATGTCTCTATCCCGTCGGTACATCACAACACGCTTATGGTTGTCGCCGCGACACACCAGCTCACCCACCCCATTCAACCAACCCCCCCGCTCACCCAGGCGCCCGCCGGCGCCGCAGATCGCAGCGGGGAGGCGGGCGCGCAGGGGGCGGGGGCGCCGAGACAGAAGCCGTGTCTCCCGCACGCCAAGTGACGAATCCAAGGCCACGTGCCGCGCTCGCGCTCATCGCACGACTCCGCGCGAGGCGAGGCGAGGCCAGGCCAGGACAGGCGCCGCGACGCATTCCAAGCACGGGCTCCGCACGGGCCCCGCCCAATCTCGGTAAGGCGCTTCCCACGCGGTGAGATGAAGAGCTGCGGCAGGTGCCGCTTAGAGGGCTGTCCAAAAACCAACCACTACAAAGTATTTTTTACAATTTTTAAAATTATTTTTAGCATTTATTGGGATGCAATATTTTTTAATTTCTAGAATTTGATTGAAAGAACCAGTCGAATCGGTGATACGAGGGTGTCCGACGGAAATGCGAAGGTGTGCAGTTAATTCGCGTGTTTAATATGTAATATTCTCCTTCGCGAACTCAATTGCATTGCTGACAAAAACAACATGCACCTTTCCCTTGTTTATTAACATCAGAGTCTATCAATGAATTATAATCTCTCTAATCAAATATAGGGGTCGTCTCAGGTGGGAAAAATTCACCACAGACTTTTTCAATTCCCATTATTTACGAATGAAGAACCACCTATCTGCGTCTGCGGTAGAATTCTAACAGTGAAACATCTTCTAACCGACTGTGTAAATCTCCCACAACTCCGAGACAGATGTGGTGTGAAAGGGGACCTAACGGAAGACCTCGGAACAGACAAGACGGCATTGACAAAACACCAAAATCCAGAAAGAGGAGAAGCTTTTCTATAAAATGTAAATAGTACTTGTAACTGTATTGTAATTGAACTTTTCACACTAATCAGTAAAAAGGCTAAAGACCTTAGTTGCCAAGCCTTCAAACATTACTAAAAAAATCCCATTAATCTTTAACACACATTATTGCCAAAATTCCCTTCATCTTTAGCATGGCAATCGCATAAACAATACCCCAATCATAAACATACCCTTCAAAATTATCCACGCAAACTTCAATAAACTTCAATCACAAACAACATAAACGTTAATTATCGTCAAATATAAAATTCAAATCCATCAACTAGTTCAAATTAAACATCCAACAAATTATATTACATACGTCGGCTGTGGATGGAATAATGAAGACAAAATCCATTCGTTCGGTTAACTCGTTCACATGGGTTCCGCCACCTCACATTTCGAACTTACATCGTGCACTAGCTGCTTTGCCTAGCTCTGGTCGCATGCTAGACCTGCAGGCGTGTGACATCGCCCACGCCACATGATTTTATCTAGTTGAAGGAGATGTCTATAGAGGACGGTTGAAGAGAGGAAGAGCTCTTTCTTCCATTAAAACACTTTCTCTTCTGGCAACAGGAGCGCTGTAATATATGAACGATAAAACACACGAGAAGAGGAAATTTTTATCGTCTTCGCATTACTGAAAAGAGGTCATTGTTTAGTACAAAGTAAAAAGAGTTCATTGTTTTGTCAAAGTAAATTTTTCCCGTAGTTATCAACTAAAAAATTATAGTACATTTTGCCTCAAGAAATCAAAGTAAACTTTTGATTTGGCAGTAAAACGAAGAAGAAAAGAAGAAGAAGAAGAAGAAGAAGAAGAAGAAGAAGAAGAAGAAGAAGAAGAAGAAGAACATACCCAAAAGAGGAATTGTCTGCCACTGGCAACACTTAAACGACTTGTTGGATGTATCGCCTTTCATCGCTGCCAAAATGATCATTTACAAATTAAGTTCAATTGACATGAAAGATAAAATGGATTCAATAGCTCACTCGGTTAGAGCATCTCGTCAGGCTAATAAAAGATCTCCGCTCGGAAATATTTGCTCTTCGAGACAAGCCTTTTTCAAAATTAAGTTCAATTCAATTATTCCGATTATCGTTATTTTATTCGCAAGCAAAAACTTCATTCAATTACTTGAACAATCGAGGAGCAAATTTTCCTTTTAATCGTAAAAATAAAATTAAAATTTTGCTCCGCGATTGCTCTCCACGAAAACACCGTTCTCACATCGTTGTTTTCGGTCAACCTTTTGCCACAGACGATTCTCATTTGCTTATCGCTCCAATTGCATTATACGAGTATTATTATTGTGACCTGAAATTTAGGGGTTTCATTAGTTGATACACATTTTACCCCTATTCATCTTGTTAATACTATAAAATGGCAATTATTTAAAGCAGTGGTCTTTTCATCACACGTACCTGACATTTACTTGTTACTACAAAAATGTATTGACACATTTCACATAAGAAGCGCCTACCAATAATCTTATGTTCATTAAGGCATTCGATTTCTCCGGTCATTTTTTTTTTCTTGATAGACAAAGAAAGAAATTTTTAATTCTTAATTCTAGTTCCATTTTACAGACGATACAATCTTCTTATGACCTTAGATTTTCAAAAGACACCCGGGTTTGACCAAGGAACAGATATTAATTACTAAGGAAACCCTTGTACTAATATTACTATAGATAGTACGCACCAAAGATGCTGCTGAACAAAATCACACAAAACAGATTACCAGAAAGCATTCACAGTGCTCAAAATCGACATATAAAATACTCTCATACAATATTGCAACAAATTAAATATTTTTAAAAAAATAGTATTTACGAATACTACAATAACCAGTACATCAGTTCTTAACATAGCAAGAATATCAAAAAGGTAATTTTTCATAGCACAACTCCTGAATATTAAATGTTTAAGGCCAGGCGATTTCTTCCTTGGAGCCTTGCTATCACACAACTTTAGCAGTGTCGTAAGCTGTGAAAATTCAGTCTGTACACGCAGTATGAGAATATGCAGAATAAAAAAGTATTGTTGCATTTTTCTATCAAAATCGAAACTATTTCAGTTTTTGGATTTCCTGTATCCTTGGGTACCTAACGGAACCACAAAAACCTCACACATGGCTGGAAAAATCCTTAGTTTGCTTTCTATTTCTGCGCGAATTCAAATAAATTAGTAATTTAGATACATAATTACGTATCTAATATAAGAAATGGTAGTAATTTTACCCCTCACTTATTCTTCCCACAAAAATGTGAAAATTTCTAATCTTTTCACTCAAAAGTTTTTTCTCTTTTATTGTACAACAGGATTTTAAAATTAAATAATAATAATTTCCGCTTTCAAAGAGACTTTTCTTTATTATTATTATTATTATTCCACTACATCACGACTAAAGATCTTATGAGT
Organism: Acheta domesticus; assembly: GCA_031308135.1. Taxonomy (NCBI): domain Eukaryota; kingdom Metazoa; phylum Arthropoda; class Insecta; order Orthoptera; family Gryllidae; genus Acheta; species Acheta domesticus. The sequence goes on from JAHLJT010000230.1 coordinate 4,363, forward strand.
CGGCTGAATATAAAATCCACTCCAGGCTGCAACCAGCCACCTAAGGAGCAGATTCGGTGACTATCAGTGCCTCTACAATACTTTACGCAAAATGTGGGCTGTTCCAAATAAAGCAATTTCTTGCACTTCCCAGTCTTTTGAATTACCTGGGAGTTTAGACAAGTTCTTACTCAAATTTTGCGGAACAAATCCCAGAGCTCCGATAACTATCGGGACGACCTGTGCTTTTACGCCCCACATTCGGCTGATCTCGATTTCCAAACTCTTGTATTTAAGACGTTTCTCTGCCTCCTTGGTAACGACGTTTTGATCGCAAGGTACAGCAACATCGATAAGTAAACACGATTTTTTCGCCAAATCCCGGATAACTATATCCGGTTTGTTTGCCGCTATCGTGCGATCAGTTTGAATTTGTTGGTCGTACAATATCGTACACAATCCAACAGACGTCACCGGTTTCGGTGAGTGTTCGTACCACTTGGGGCATGTGTTTGGAACGTCGAGGGCGGTACAGATCTGCCAGTGGAGGTAGCTACACACCCTATCATGTCTTTTAAGGTATTCGGTCTTTGCTAGGATTGGACAAGCTGAGACAATATGATCAATGGTTTCTACTTGCTCCAGGCAAATGCGGCATTTGTCATCTTGGGAAATTTTGAGAACCGCTTTATCATAATGTCGTGTTCTCAAGGCCTGATCTTGGGCAGCTATTACAAGTGCTTCCGATTCTGGCTTCATCCTTCCCCTTTTAAGCCACATAAATGATTGATCTTTATTGATCTGCACTTTGTCCATTCTTTTTAGGTATTGTCCGTGGAGTGGTTTGTCTCTCCACGATTTCTTTAACATTTTTTGTGTCTCACACTTCATGTTTAGCAGCATCAGAAGTTCAGTGTCTGTGTTATTCGACGTGTCTTGCCTAGTTTTCTTCGCAATGTTTCTTGCTACACTAACAATGCCTCTGTTTCCCATTCTTCGGTCAGATTTCATGACCTGCCTCATTAGAGGGTCGTCTTGATTGCTGACTACATACTTCCCCAACCCGACTATTGCGTTGTGCCAGGAGGCCTCAATTTGTCTCAGGCCTCTTCCTCCTTCCTTACGTGCCACATAAAGTCTATGTACATCAGCTCGAGGGTGGGAAACATGATGCATTGTTAGCAGTTTTCTGGTTTTTCGATCCATGGTGCGGATTTCTTGCTCAGTCCAGTCCACTAGTCCAAAACTGTATTCGGCTACAGGTACCGCCAAACTACCTATTGCAGATATTTTATTCCTGGAATTCAGAGCGGACTGCAGGACCAGTCTCACTCTCCTATAATACTCCCTACGAATTCTCTCTTTCATTCTGTCATTCGAGATGGTTTCACATTCTTCAATGCCCAGATATTTGTAAGTTTTACCTGGCTCAAGATCTTGAATCACAGTGTGCGTATCAATTTCAATGTTCTCAGACGTTGTGAGTTTCCCTCGTTTTAAAGTGATTTTTGCACACTTGTCAAGACCAAACTTCATGCAGATGTCATTGCTAAAGTCATTCACGACAGACAGCATTTGGGAGAGAATCGCTTCATTCTTGGCAAACACTTTCAGATCATCCATGTAAAACAAATGTGATACTGGCCTTTCATCACCATGGAGCTTAAAACCAAAGTCAGCTTGCGACAACTGTCTCGATAGTGGGATCAAACTAATGCAAAACAGCAGAGGGGATAGTGAATCTCCTTGAAAAAATACCCCTGTTAATCTGAATACTTCTGGTTTCTACTGCTTCCTTTCCGCTGTGGATTAGTAACCTGGTACTCCACGACTTCATACTAGCCTTGCAAAATTCAATAAGTCTAGGATGAAATCGATAGATCTCCAGGGTCTTCAAAATCCAATCGTGTGGTACACTATCAAAGGCCTTTTGGTAGTCAATCCAAGCCATGCTCAAATTACGTTTCCGTTTCTTTACATCATTCAAGATGACTTTATTCAGTAGCAGGATTTCCTTACAGCCATAAGAGCCTTTACGACATCCTTTTTGTTCAGCTGGCATTAGATGATTCTTATCTAGATGTCTATACATTTTGTCAGCTATGGCTGAAGTTATAACTTTGTACAGTACTGGCAGACAAGTAATTGGCCTGTAGTTCATCGCCAAAGAGCTGTCTCCCGCTTTGGGTAGCAAATACGTGATGCCGCGTGTGAGCCATTCCGGGATTTCCTTTGTGTTTTCAAAAATTTTATTAACAGCCTTTGCTAGATGAGAATGTATTGCTGTTAATTTCTTAATCCAATAAATCTGGATCTTATCAATCCCGGGGGACTTCCAGTTTCCCATGTTCTTAATTGCTTGGAAGAGGTCCTCTTCCGAGAATTGGTGAACATCTTCCACTGTTTCTACAAGTTCATCGGCAGCATCAACTTCAGATTGAAGCCAAGATGCGTCTTTGTTGTAGGATCTGCTCTCTTCCCAGATTCCTGCCCAAAATGCTTCGACGTCATCTTTTGAAGGAGTAACAGCTTTGCCATTCGGTTTTTGAGTCAGATTGCGATAGAATCTCTTCGCGTCTGTTTCAAACAACCGGTTCTGTACACGGAAATCTATTCTACGTTTGTACCTTCTTATTCGTTGAGCCCATGCTTGAATTTTCTCTTTTAGATTCTCAACTACCATTAGCCTGCTGGTGTCATTTTCAATTTGGTATTTTTGTTCAACATTGAATATTTTTTGTTGAACTTTGGAGGTGTGCGTTGATTTAGAAGATGCCTCAGCTAAGAGTGATATTTCACGCCGGGTGTCGGCTATCCGTTTCATAATTCTGTTCATCCATGGGGGTACAGAGCTGTTTACTCTGTTTTGCTGTCGGCCGTCGGTGTTCTTGGCTGGCCCCAAAATTATCTGAGATACTAGATATCCAGTTGCGTATATGATGTGATTGATTTCAGTAATATCTAGATCTCTGCCTGGGGTCTCCACCACCTCATTTAAGACAGAATTCACTGTTTCTATCACTCTTTTAGCTTTGGCATTTTCGTATATTCTCCTCAACGGTTCGCGAGATTCAAACGGAAGTTGACTAACTCTTTCTATCTCGCGCCGAAGGAGATTTCGCATCATGTCCTTATCGTGTAAATCATTGCCAGATGAGTTTTCGCCACTGACGTGTGTTTTCACTGGAAAGCGATGAACCTTCCACGGGATCATCATTTTCAAGTTCTACGTGTTCGTCATGTGGATTGTTCGAGCGAAGTACATACTCCGCATTTCTCTCAATGTCAGCAAGTTGTTCTGCTGTGAATTTTCCACTGCTGAGTATGTATCGTCGTTGACTGGCAAGCTTCTTTGAGTCTAGGGTAGGTCTCATATCTGGGTTCCGCTCTCTCCATACCTTGAAAACTTCTATTTCTGAGCCCCCATTTTTCGCTTTTGCATAGTAAAAGCACCACATCACCTCCTTTAATTCATCCCGGGTCCATCTCTGACGATGGCTTCGAGCTACTGCCGGCTCTGGGTCCCTGGGACTAACACCCGTGGGATGGCCAGACGTCGACAAGGTGACATTAGCTCGGTTTCTGAGCAGGTATGGGACATTGGTAGAACAAGGCACGTTAAGATTCATTAAATTGCTTGTTCTATCCATTTTGCTCATTGGTTTGAATTGAGGATTCGCAGGACGCAAGTTCGAGTTCACAGATCACACTTAACCCTCGGGTTGTTTCCTGCCATCCGTTACTGCGACCCACAGTGGCCTCGGGGCATCCCCCCGCAGGGCCCAGCAAGGGGTCCCTCCGATCGCCAGTCGGCATTACTAAACCCTACGGGATTTTCACTGACTGCTGAAGGCAGCCTCCTACGCTGGCTAATGCAAGGTTCGGGCCTCCACTCTAATCAGTGGCCTGGTGTGCCAACCCAGTTTCTCTCCTGTACCCTCTATGAGCCGACAACAGGAAGTCCAAAGGTTCATGACCCTTCCCTCTCTACTTACTTCCCACTCTCCTCAAAATGGAGTACTTCTTCGTCTGACCCCTCACCTTCAACCTATTCAGCAAGGGAGGCCCTACCGGTAGCTAGGCTACCACTGACATAGCTTTAAGGCTCATGGGGGTACTCAAGCTCCACCACCAACTCCAAGGTCGTGTACTCCCTAGGTGGAGTTATTATTATTATTATTATTATTATTATTATTATTATTATTATTATTATTCTGAAAAGGAACAAGTGAGGCAGAGAAGACGCTGGATATACGTTTATTTTAAGATGCATAGGCCGTACAAATTCTTCACTCGGACACCCATTCACCCATTTGCATTGGTGTGCACGTTAGTCGGATTTCATAAGAGTTATTCGTCAAGAAAGACCACGTGCACTGTAGTGTACAAGATGGCACCTGATCGTAAAAACGTAGTGGTTGTGAGATTTTTTGGAACATTTCCAGTTAATATTGACTTTCATATTTTCACTCAATTCTATTAAACTCCTCTATTCCAATAGGCCAACTAATATTCAATATTGATCTAGGTTCGTGTATGGATGGACACTCACTGGAATAGATTACTCAATTAATTTTACCAGGACTGTTACGATAGTATTCGCCAAGTTTGACGTTGCTCTGGTGTCTCGCTGAAAGAATATACAGAAAATGAAAAGTATTTTCCCGTCAGAAAACAAATTTTATTACAGAGAGAAAAAACATAGCATAATATTGTACATTATCTAAAATTCCAAAGGACCAATTGAAGCAGAACTTCATTTATTTTTAACATAATCTTAAATTAATTAAATCCCCAAAATAACTAAAATAAATTAATAACTTCACGTTAATAGTGGGAAGTTTATAATTTTACATTCTTTCAAGTTTCAAATAAAAACACGTCACCAACGAGCCATCATTCAAGTTAATTTGTTACTCTCCCAACATTTATGCTAATTCGCCTTCAACGCCCAAATGCGAACAAGACCAACTACGCCTTTCATTGGCCAACTCGTACTCCATCTTACTTCTTCGAGCACTTCAGTAATTCCGCTTGTTCCATCACAGGGATTACGGTTGTGCATGTGAAGAGGCGCACCCAGGATTTTTCTCGGGAGGGGGAGGGGCGGTCCACATGTACGAATGACAAGTCGACTTTAATGATTTCGGAGATTTAACTGAACTGAGCTTGAACTTGCGTTAGTATACAAAATTAGTAAAGGTTATTTTCTTAACATGTATTCTGCTTTGGGGAGGGGGGATGAAGCCCCACGAGCTCGACTCCCCTTCGGTGCACCATTATGCATCTCTCATCATGTTATTCACTCCCTAACTCTTCCGACAAATAGCATTTTTCTTCCCGTTAGACGTAAGTAATTGTTTAATATAATTTGCAAGGTGACGAATATGCCAACGAAACTGTATTCCCGGAAAAATGATCTAGGTAAAAATATATTTCAATTGAATGTTCAGAAACCTGTTGAACTCTGTTCACAAAGAATGGGGACTGCATATTGTTCTAGAATTTCTTGGCCTCTCTACGTTCATCAGCTTCGAGATTAACATCGACATTTTCTTGGGTGGGGAAGGGGTCGATTTTCCTTCTGCAATAAGTTGTTCTTTTCAATTGAAACTTTTCTACAGTTCCTTTTGTTCAATGTAATCGCAGGGCTACAGCTAGTTTCCTTATGTCTTATATGAGATTGTCATTTACATAACTAAGGCATCAATGAGATTGACGTAGCTACAATCTTTCGAAAAGTTTATTTCATTATGGAACCAAGGTGGGGGGTTGATCGTATTAGTTTTGTCACAATTTGTTCCACGTTACTTTGCTGAAGGAAACCACTAAGATGAGGAAATCAATATCTCAAACAAGACTGATTGAACATTTCAGTATATTATTTTTTACGTTTTGGTTATTATTTGTCTCTCCTTTCATTACCAATTCCCCGAATATTTCCTCTGAAATAATCTAAAAGACACTCCTATTTTTCACCGATGTACAGCTGATCAAACTAGCGAATAAACACTTCCATCTTTGCACGAAATCTAGTCACATCAGGAAATGCAATTGTCAAGTACTCATATGAAACACGATTACGTAATTTAGGAGCTATTTCAGAAACAAAACAAAAATAGTGATAGATTTGTATTCATTTTTTTTTTTCAAGAAAAAAAAATTCGCACAAATATTTGGTTACCAAAGAAAGGTCATTCATCTGTTCATATTCTTTTCTGTCCATCTTTTCCAAATTATGTACCCTTCTTACTCAAATTTATCCCACCACGTTATGCTTACGAAGATGAAAACTGAGCTAGTCAGGTTCCATCGGGCCTTCTAGTAATGTCTGTTTCGCATATTTTCATCACTGATGGAAATGAAAGAAATTCCCAGTATCACCAGTCTGCATCGCTTGCAGCTTAGTCGAGTAACTTGCGTTGTTCCATCACTCGCTGTTAACCCTTTTAGCTCCACAAATTGAGGCGCACGAGGAGTCGCTGGATAGGTCTCGGCCTCTTGGTAGGAAACTGATCTTTTATTTTGTTTCTTCTTGCCGATCCATACAGAGAAATATAAGAAAATTCTCGGAACAACACATTTTTTCCAACACCAACTACGCAACTAAAATTAATTTCGGTCAACTTTCGGCACCTGCAGAAGTGATCAATAGCTGATTCGATTCTTCTCGACAAGACAAATCGATTGGCACCACTCTTAGCCGATTCATTCTAAAATATTCCTGAATAACTCTAATTAAACCTAATTTTGTAATGAAATAAAATTTTGAACAGAAAATTATAAATCTAACGTTTTTAAACAACTTTCTATTTCCGAAAATGGGCCACTCTAATATGTTAAGAATTATTTTTATTAAGAACTTGCAGAGTACAAATAAAACCGCCGTTGGTGTCTCGTTAAAATACATCACAAATATTCGAATCTCCAATTTAAGACATGTTTAATAATTTTCTGCCGTATTCATAATCTTATCGACACCAGTTTCGACAGACTTTCTTCAAGACTGAACATTTCGCCCTCCATTTGCCCAAGTGGAAGCAGCGAACATTTCATGACAAAACTCAATACAAAACTTTCACGATTGATTTCAAGCAACAGCGAGAAAACATGGTCACAAAATTGCTTCCTCACACATCGTTCTCGAGGGCCAATAAATCTGTAAAACACTACAACCACTGCGTGAAATCAGATAATGCACCTAGAGGCCTTCATCCGACCTTCACCTACATAGTTACAGCACTAAAAAATAAATCGGATAACCTACCTTCCCACGAGGGGACACGTGTGTTCGAAATCCAAATAGATCAGGCACTTTTCTTCATGGATTTTGTGAAAGTCGCAACTGAGGAAGGAAAGTCACAATTGCCAAAGATTGTACATAATAGTGGAGCTACAATACATACTTTCTCATATTAATTGAAACTTCTGTAATTTTTGAAAATTCACAGATTTGCGAAAATCGCACCGAATTCACCGAGAACTTACTTCACCTACTTCAGATACCTTGTGTTGATTAATGCCAATTTCATCCCGCTGAAGTCTAAGTAAGTTTCGAGACTGTACCTACTTCGAATTTTATCCACCAACTTTTTGAATTCTGTGATAATTAAACAGCTAATTCGTGATTTAGCCAGATCAGAATATTATCCATAACATAAAAAAATAAAAATGTCAATCAAAAATGTTTCACAGTAGTAGTAATAAGTACGTAAGTACCGTTTCTATCATTCATTTCACGAAATGTGTTTGACGGAAATGTCTCCTTTACTCGGTGTAACAATGAAAGGATTTTTCACCACACAAAGGAATCTTAATTAAGGATTCCAATCGCTAAAAAAAGAGTTATGCTCGGAATCTATATGCGCATCTTTCGCCCATGGAACTCAACCTCTGGAGAAAAGAGGGAGGGGGGGAGGGAAGGCTAGAAAGAACCGCCAGTCGAGTGGCACGCCTGCGCGCCGCGCGGTCAAAACGCTGGCGAGGGCAGCAAGGACGACCACCAGCCAGCCGGGCGCCCGCCCTGCCCCCCCTTTCTCACCGACAGCCGCCCGCGCCCGCCCAGCTGACTTCGATCTCCGACCGGCGGCGCGGTGGCCGGGGGCGCACGAGGGGAAGGGGGAGGGGGGCTGTGGTTCCAGCCGCGGCAAACCCAGCCAGCCGGTCGGCTAGCTGGCTGGTTCGTCCGCTGCACGTCGCTGCCCCCGCCTCCGCGCCGCCTCCACACCTCCAGGAGAAAACCCGTTCTAAAAACACACCTCCGGCGGGCGGGCGGGCGGCCGGGCGGCGCGCTGCCGCAGACTGGGACGACGTCGACGACGAGCTTCGCTACGCTATATACCTTGGGGAAGCCTTCCCCTTTGTTAGCCCCGAGAGAGATATTGCTGTTGCGGTACTTCGCCGTTTGGAAATCGCCGTCAGGAGGGCTTTTCCAATTAACAAAGCAAAGGAGCAAAACTATAAAATGAATGTACGCCCAAATATTTTATCAATATTGCGTTTACTTCAAAGTCGACTACTTCACCACCGCGTGCTACACTTTTTTTTTTCTTCATACAGTCGTAGTAAGTAAATATTCACTCGCAATCAACGCACGTCAGTAACTCGTGTTAAGAGTTTCTTACTTATTTTGTTCGAACTCGGCCAAACAGAACTCCTCTAAAAGCTCATACGCTTCCCCCTTCAATGTCCCTAATTACGGATTGGTCTAAATGAATTGTCAATCGAAATTGGCTATTCATTCCTCTATTACTTCAATGCAATCGCTTTGTTTAACCTTAATGATACTTAGAAGAGTATTATAGAGCAAGAAGAATGCCTAACAAATTCGGAGTTCATGCATTAGGGTTGTGGGGGAATATTAAAAATCGATTTTAAAAGTCGCGAACAGTACACACAAGTTTTAAGATATATTTTATAACACTTCTTAAATGTAAAACAAAAAGACACCCGATTTCGATTTATCAATTAAAACATCACCTATGAAGCGTACATGTTCGAACATGTATGTATTTAAAAAAAAATTCATTTATCAAATTGGCAACATTTGTTATGTTTTCAATAAATTTTCCAAAATGAAAAATCGCGTTTCTTCGCAAGTCAGAATATTAAAATTGTCATACTTTCTGCCCATTACATCTGCTCGTATCATAACATTATTTCACATTTAGAATACTTGCCTTGTCTCGTTTTATTGACTTCGCGTAACAGCAAAGTTCTCGCGAAATAGTATTAAACATATTTTTGTGATATTTTCGATTAGGTTCTTTAGGTAAACAAAATTAAAAATTGCTACTCAATTTTAGAGACCACAATGTGACAAGCATTTAACAGTTTTTAATCACAAAAACATGTTCGAAATGAGAGTTCTGTGCTCTCCATATTTTACTTATAACAAGAAACTATTTTAAATTCGATTGATGGGTTTGAGTACTTGTTTGCTGAATTCTATTACACGAATAATAATGTATTAAAATATACATATATAATAACAAACAATACTATCTAAAAATATTCCCGTTAACATTAATTAGACTACAACATGCTAACATTTAATGCTGGGCTGCTTTTCACGACGAATGCAGAAATTAACACTTTCAGAATCTTAGTATTCTTGCACCTTTGAAACAAAGTTATATTTTTTGCGAGAAGAGATATGCACCTTAGTTGTTTTATATCCATCAAGAAGAAAATTCTAGTGTTTCGGCTCGTCAAGATTTCGCTATTCTCACCATCTCCCTAATTGTATCCATGATTTCTGCAGTAATTTAGAAATCAATATTTTCTCCAAAAAATTAATGAAAACGATGAAACCACAGACGTCATAATATTTTCCACGATAAAATTTATTTCTAAATAATATCCGAAAAAAATTCGTTACGTATGTCAGTATACATGTTATAATGAACTGCATCCCGCAGACACTACTTTCGATCCCGAGAATTATTTGGGATTATTATTTGTCTAAAAAATCTCCCATTAACATTAATAAGATAATAACATGCGGACATTTGCTGCTGAACTGCTTTTCGCGACGAATCCATCAATCACTACTTTCAGAATCTTTCGTGTTCTGGCACGTTTGAGAAACTATGTTGAATTTTTGTGAAGAGAGACATGCATCCTTGTATTAAATCGATCAAGAAGTCCTTTTCGTTCCTACACTTCCTTTGTTTTGTTCTTTGATTTACTATTAACATTACCGAAAAATTGTACAAACTGATATTTTGGGGAGAAATTTAATGTTTTCTTGAGATCCAGAATCTTTACCCCCTTCTTGTGTATCACATTTGAATTTTGCAAGGGGGAGGGGTCGACGAGTGTGGTTGGGGCATTTCAACACTAGTTTTCTGAGGATACTTTCAACCACGTTTATTTCTTGTTTCAAGATCTAGTTTTAGAATAATCAAGTAGCAAGCTAGTATCAATTATTACTATTCAATTAACACTAGTTTCCTGGAGGTTTCAGTTTTTGGAGGCATATTAAAAATACCTATTTTTCCACATTCCTTTTCCATCTTGTTTTTCCACATCCACAATTAACTTCTATTGCTGACCAATTTTTCGATACAAAATACGCAAAAAGGCATTGCCAAATACTAAGGAGCTCGGTCGAGATCTTTACCTCGAAGAACCTAAGTGAAAACAATATAATAAATTAATAATTCGTTTTTAACCGATTTTCAAGTTTTCTTGTGGGAAACAAATTATTTATAGGAAGAAAAAACAGTCATGACAATAAGCATGTGGTTTTTTAGCAAGGACGCGGCACCTCAAATTCTCAGTCAAAAATGAAAATTAATTATAAAATGTATGCCCGATTAACTCCGATTTTGCTAAATACAGATAAATAAGTAAATAAGATGTTTTTATTTGTAGAGACGAAAATAAATTAACAATAAATGTGATGTACATAAAAGATCCACGGAAGGGGAGAAATTTATTTCCACAGAAGTCGCTAATTCAGATAAAGTTATCCATATTCATTAAGACTTCGTTTACGAAGAACACCAAGCACTTTCATTCCAAGAGAACAATGCTCGATATGATTTGATTTATTTTGTCAAAGAACAGTAAAAGCTGTATGCGGCATATGGGGAAGAAGAAAAATACTCGTGCTCATTCTTTTCCAGTGCAATCAAACTTCAAAGAAAAGTAATTTGTCGTAACAAATCTTGAAATAAAAATTAAAAAGAAAATATTTTAACGAAGCTTACAATATTTAAGAAATTCGCAAGGGTTAAACATAAAACAAAAAACAAAAATAATTCGGTCGTTGCACGCGCGGGACAAGACCGCGATTACGATCATTCCCTTTGTTCTCCTGAAGAAATGATAACACTGAAACGTCTTTTGACAGTCCGCGCACTTTGCATTTTCCAACCAACGTTACTAATAAAATAAATGCCATCACTAGTATTTGATGGTTTTCTACAACGCTAACGGACTCTATTTTTCGGTTAAAAATAATGACATGCTAGTTCGCAATAGAAAACTGTGAATACTGCATTAATTCTCTTCAATACAGATACGTACTAGTAGACACGCCATTGAATATTACTTCAATTCCCTGAAAATTGAAGAAATATTTATTTTAAAGTAAACAAAAACATTGACGGCATCAAACTGGGGGCTTTACAATAGTATGAGTTTGATGTGCTATTATGTATAGTGGGTTATTATGTCAAAATTATAATTGGAAACAAATGCTAATTGCAAACAACAAATATTACAAAAAATTAAACAAGTGAATTGTCACGTTTCGAGGTTACTTTCACTGAATGGTGTACATGGACTCTTAATGCTAGCATTCTGAATACACACGTCATATACATGAATACATACAAATAGCTTGTCAAAAACTTACCTTCTGTTGATCTCTTCGACGATCCAAAGGTGCCTGATCCTAGCGTAGGCCTCTTCCATCCTCTCCAGTTGTTGTACACAGATTCTGGTTCACTGCTCCAACTACATAATGAATCTCCATCAAATCTATCCGAATCTTCAAACGAAAATCTATCTCCTTCTTCCCAATCCAACATTGTACGGGGGTCATCCCCTATCGCAGGGCTCCCAGCCAGGTTGGACGCTGGTTCCTAACAAAACAAAGACACAAACCTGGCATCTACCTTGACCCAGGAACGATGGGTCACTCGCGGTCGCGATCTAGAGGCCACGGACCCTCTTCCCTATATATATATGTATATATATATAAGACAACTGAAAATCAACTTCTAACACTAAATCAAACGCTGCCAAACTAAACTCATGACAGACAAGTTCAAACCACGACCATAACTGTCACTCCTAAGAACACAGCTTCTTCGCGATACACCTCCTCTCAAACCCTACCCCGCACAACCTCCAATCCCAGCACTTTGTGATCTAGTCTACCCCATCGACGACAACAACAAATATGGCGGAGAGCGCTGCCGCTGATCTTTTCATACCAATGATTGTACATGAATCTGTATTGCAACATAAACCACCCTGCTGATTACAAAGTTAATGCTTCTTGACGTAAGTGACTATATTGTTGTAAAATCCAATATTGTGGGCTGTAAATACCACAGTCTTTCAATCATTATTAAATCAGCAATGAGAAAGGTATAAATTACTTTAAGATAGGTTGTCAAACGTTTCACTCTCTGAAATCTCATAGTATCTATTCATATTAGAGTTCTGAATTCCTGAGTTTCTAAGAGTGCAGTACATTGCGAAACATTTTTTAAGTTGATATGCATAAGGAATTAAAGAAGTGCACAAGAAACATTTCATATTACAGAAACTTGATACTAGCGCTATCTGTTAATGATTTTATGAGGAACAATCGCACATCTGTTACATTACATTTTCATTTACTTTTTCAGGATATGTATATACCGCTTCAGCAAAGCTTTAATATACAATTTTAAAAAAATCATAGAGACTTAAGGGTTTTAAGAGTAGATTTATGAATTAAACTGAGGAGAAATGTTTTGATTGCCACCTTGCACTCGCGCGCTGCTATACGTGTGGCAACTATTAGAACTACGTGTTCACCACTCGCAACGTTTCACTCGCATCTACCGGAAACCACTCACTGAAGAAACTCCAATCGATCTCTTAGTTCCGTTGTTTTCGTGCTGGCAGAGAGTGTTTGCGGTGCGTTTTGAAGATTCGTAATTTTAATCCATAAGTATTTTTTAATTTGTGAGGTAGTTTAATCATATATTTTTGTGGTAATACTTCGTTTCTGTGTATATATTCATATCAATAGATGTTTTTCATGCATTGTGATATAGATGGATAAAAATTTGCAACGTGGAGCTTGCATCTTATTGTTTTCCTAATTCCACTTTCTGCAGGAATGTAAATTGAAATTATTCATCGTTTGCAGTGCATGAAGTGCACAGAATTAGGCTTTAGGAGTTCAAGGCAACATGAGTTTTACGAAACGTTTTTACATCAATTTTTTGTGTTATAGGTTAAAGAATGGCTCCCCGAAAGGGTAAAGTTCAACAAGAACAAGTCCAAGTATCACTTGGCCCTCAAGTCCGAGAGGGTGAAATTGTATTTGGTGTAGCACACATTTTTGCTAGTTTCAATGACACCTTTGTACACGTCACGGATTTGTCTGGCAGGTGAGTTTTGAGTTCATGATTTTCAGTTTGTACATGTTATAAAATTGATGGACAGTCATAGATTCAATATGATATCTTCAGGCCGTCACTCGAGTATTGTGTTCATATAACAGGTAAATATTTACTTCAAAATTAATAACTTCTTTAGTAGTACATATCCTTAGTAATTTTGCATATAGTGCCATGTTTGGTTAGCCATATTTTGTTTGGCAGTTAGTGTTGAAATGGGAGAGAAATTCATTTTAGCATTACTTGTAGCATATTATAATGAAAAAATTCAGAATAAAACATTTTATGTGTATAGACTTTTGCAGTGTATAATCCCAGTGAATGTTTTTTTTTTTTTTGTGTAGGGAAACAATTGCACGTGTTACTGGTGGAATGAAAGTGAAGGCTGACAGAGATGAAGCCTCTCCATATGCTGCTATGTTAGCAGCTCAGGTGAGTTTCATTTTAGTGAAAGTCGAACCGAATGTGAAGTGCATGGCTATTTGTATCATATGTTAAAACTCGATGAAACTTCTTAACATTGTGATCATGTTTAGTATGTCATATTTCTCAAAAGGGTTGCTAACATCAGAGCTTGGCAATAACTGCTTTCTGTCAACGTTATTTAATTATGGGGTCACCAGTGCTAGCTCCTTGTTTCAGTTAAGTGTGCCAGACATTTTTGTCTTTGAACCACTTGATGTTACATCACAAGTAAACTGTGACAAACTCTAAAACTACTGAAATTATTTTGTGGTTTTATTCAGTCTTTTTATACTTCTATCTCTACATTACATCATATTAATTTTCTTTTGAGACACATTTAGCGAGATTGTTTTAAGCAAGAGGCATTAACTGCACACTTTTTGTTCATGCTCCATAGCAGGGTGAGGGGGTTCTATGTTCTGACAATGCTGTACTGTCCTGTCAGTATCATTTACAGGAAACTGTAATGGCATGTGTTGACCAGATAGCAGTGAGAAACAATGCAAGGTTTTCTAAGATTCTGAAGAAATGATAATTATAGAAACTATTGAGGCAACAAGTAGTTTGGTATGCAGATGTTGTTAGAGAAAGTGAAAACTGATCCAGTGTTGTAAGGGGCCGTTCATAATAAGGTTGCAAAGGGTTTAGTGATATATATTGATTCTATTATTCAAAATTAGTGTTTTTTTGAAAAAGTTTGCTGAAAATTTCATTTAAACATCAGAATTCTGTGGTACATTATTTGTAACATTGTTAGGTTTGCAAACTTAGTTACAACGGAGAGGAGATCTGTAAATATAATTAGTAGAATTCTCTACTAATAATTCATTAGGGGACCTAAAATGCCCTCGTGTAATTCAAGGATCTGAAGACAAATTTAAGTAGCAGATGCAGATCTATACAAGTTGGTGCGTAGAATGGTTTATGTAATCTGCAAAATAATTTACCTGTAACATGGGTTCTACTAACTGATATGGGTAAAACAGTTCATAGGTTTGAATTACTTATTATCTAAGGTTAAGTAGGTGTACGGTACACCCTCAGAGAAGCGATGTGGCGGGGGGGGGAATGGGAGGGGTAGGGAGGGAAGGGGAAGCGGTGGGAGAGGGCGGAGGGAGGACGATAGGAGTCCCCATAAGCCCTCCATCAAATTACGCCACACGCTCTGATAGAAATGAATAAAAACTTACCGAAAGGTGGTTTTTAAGGTAGGCGCCATCAAGGAAAGACAAAAATTGATACCTGAATCACTCAACGTGCTTCCCGCAACCATGACCCCTTCCGCACGGAACACTTTCGCGCATGAGAAGTGGCCACTTTCTTGCTGCACTTCCACTCGAAAACATCACTTCAATTACTTTCGCTTGGCAAACCTCATCGGACACTTACATAACGGACACGAAAAGCCTGCAGCAATCAACCACGTTCTTGCGCCCATTCAATTACAGCCACACACCCTTTTCGGCGCAACCGCGAAAAAAAGCCACATTTATTCTCACATTCGTAGCACAAACACTCGACACTCAAAAACATAAATCACGAAGAATTTGAAGAATGCAAGAAACGTAACTGCACAGCAGCTACCCCAACACAGAAAATCAGTTGCACACCCACCATGTTCCAACCAGTATTTCGGAATGAAACTCAGACAAGAAATTGCCTCCCCTAACTTATGACGTCACATCCGTGACCAATTACGAACCATTAAAATTATTTCAATAGTGTATTTATTACAATTTATTTAAATCGCCCCACACTTTCCTTTTTATAAGTATGTACAGTAATAAGTTATGCTTGTTGCTCTCCACCCCTCCCTGCCGAATGGTTCCCCTCATAATCCCCCAAATACCCCTCGTCCCCTCCACCGTGGCTTTTCCCCTCGCCGGAGCGGCGCGAAGGGCCGGGTTGAACGACTTCCTTAGGTTGCACCGTACACAAGACTTCAGCCTTATCTAAATGTGTTCCATGGATTCTATTCAAGAATAATTATCAGGAACTTTGTATTCCTCATGTAATTAAATGGTCGTCACAGAGAAACTATGTAGCAAATGCGGTTCCATTCAAGTTGTTGCTTAGAATTGTCTTATGTAAATCTGCAAGATTAATTTACCCTCAACCATGAAGTAACCTGTGACATGGGTTGTACTAACCCAAATGGGTAAACAGTTTGTTGCAATTACTTACTATCTAAATATGTTTCATGGATTCTCTTCAAGAATAATTATCGGGAACATTGTATTCCTCATGTAATTCAATGGTCGTCACAGAGAAACTATGTAGCAGATGTAGATCCATTCAAGTTGTTGCTTAGATTGGCTTTTGTAAATCTGCAAGATTAATTTACCCTGAACCATGAAGTAACCTGTGATATGGGTTCTACTATCCGAAATGGGTAAAACAGTTTACATTTTGAATTGCTTATTATCTAAATATGTTTCATGGATTCTCTTCAAGAATAATTATCGGGAACATTGTATTCCTCATGTAATTCAATGGTCGTCACAGAGAAACTATGTAGCAGATGTAGATCCATTCAAGTTGTTGCTTAGAATTGGCTTTTGTAAATCTGCAAGATTAATTTACCCTGAACCATGAAGTAACCTATGATATGGGTTCTACTATCCGAAATGGGTAAAACAGTTTACATTTTGAATAGCTTATTATCTAAATATGTTTCATGGATTCTCTTCAAGAATAATTATCGGGAACATTGTATTCCTCATGTAATTCAATGGTCGTCACAGAGAAACTATGTAGCAGATGCGGTTCCATTCAAGTTGTTGCTTAGAATTGTCTTATGTAAATCTGCAAGATTAATTTACCCTCAACCATGAAGTAACCTGTGACATGGGTTCTACTAACCGAAATGTGTAAAACAGTTTGTTGCAATTACTTACTATCTAAATATGTTTCATGGATTCTCTTCAAGAATAATTATCGGGAACATTGTATTCCTCATGTAATTCAATGGTCGTCACAGAGAAACCTATGTAGCAGATGTAGATCCATTCAAGTTGTTGCTTAGAATTGGCTTTTGTAAATCTGCAAGATTAATTTACCCTGAACCATGAAGTAAACTGTGATATGGGTTCTACTATCCGAAATGGGTAAAACAGTTTACATTTTGAATTGCTTATTATCTAAATATGTTTCATGGATTCTCTTCAAGAATAATTATCGGGAACATTGTATTCCTCATGTAATTCAATGGTCTTCACAGAGAAACTATGTAGCAGATGTACATCCATTCAAGTTGTTGCTTAGAATTGGCTTTTGTAAATCTGCAAGATTAATTTACCCTGAACCATAGAGTAACCTTGATATGGGTTCTACTTAACCCGATATGGGTAAAACAGTTTTACATTTGTGAATTGCTTACTATCTAAATATGTTTCATGGATTCTCTTCAAGAATAATTATCAGGAACATTGTATTCCTCATGTAATTAAATGATCATCACAGAGAAACTATGTAGCAGATGCGGTTCCATTCAAGTTGTTGCTTAGAATTGTCTTATGTAAATCTGCAAGATTAATTTACCCTCAACCATGAAGTAACCTGTGACATGGGTTCTACTAACCGAAATGGGTAAAACAGTTTGTTGCAATTACTTACTATCTAAATATGTTTCATGGATTCTCTTCAAGAATAATTATCGGGAACATTGTATTCCTCGTGTAATTCAATGGTCGTCACAGAGAAACTATGTAGCAGATGCGGTTCCATTCAAGTTGTTGCTTAGAATTGTCTTATGTAAATCTGCAAGATTAATTTACTCTCAACCATGAAGTAACCTGTGACATGGGTTCTACTAACCGAAATGTGTAAAACAGTTTGTTGCAATTACTTACTATCTAAATATGTTTCATGGATTCTTTTCAAGAATAATTATCGGGAACATTGTATTCCTCATGTAATTCAATGGTCGTCACAGAGAAACTATGTAGCAGATGTAGATCCATTCAAGTTGTTGCTTAGAATTGGCTTTTGTAAATCTGCAAGATTAATTTACCCTGAACCATGAAGTAACCTGTGATATGGGTTCTACTATCCGAATGGGTTAAAACAGTTTACATTTTGAATTGCTTATTATCTAAATATGTTTCATGGATTCTCTTCAAGAATAATTATCGGGAACATTGTATTCCTCATGTAATTCAATGGTCGTCACAGAGAAACTATGTAGCAGATGTAGAGCCATTCAAGTTGTTGCTTAGAATTGGCTTTTGTAAATCTGCAAGATTAATTTACCCTGAACCATAGAGTAACCTGTGATATGGGTTCTACTAACCGATATGGGTAAAACAGTTTACATTTTGAATTGCTTACTATCTAAATATGTTTCATGGATTCTCTTCAAGAATAATTATCGGGAACATTGTATTCCTCATGTAATTAAATGATCATCACAGAGAAACTATGTAGCAGATGCGGTTCCATTCAAGTTGTTGCTTAGAATTGTCTTATGTAAATCTGCAAGATTAATTTACCCTCAACCATGAAGTAACCTGTGACATGGGTTCTACTAACCGAAATGTGTAAAACAGTTTGTTGCAATTACTTACTATCTAAATATGTTTCATGGATTCTCTTCAAGAATAATTATCGGGAACATTGTATTCCTCATGTAATTCAATGGTCGTCACAGAGAAACTATGTAGCAGATGTACATCCATTCAAGTTGTTGCTTAGAATTGGCTTTTGTAAATCTGCAAGATTAATTTACCCTGAACCATAGAGTAACCTGTGATATGGGTTCTACTAACCGATATGGGTAAAACAGTTTACATTTTGAATTGCTTACTATCTAAATATGTTTCATGGATTCTCTTCAAGAATAATTATCGGGAACATTGTATTCCTCATGTAATTAAATGATCATCACAGAGAAACTATGTAGCAGATGCGGTTCCATTCAAGTTGTTGCTTAGAATTGTCTTATGTAAATCTGAAAGATTAATTTACCCTCAACCATGAAGTAACCTGTGACATGGGTTCTACTAACCGAAATGGGTAAAACAGTTTGTTGCAATTACTTACTATCTAAATATGTTTCATGGATTCTCTTCAAGAATAATTATCGGGAACATTGTATTCCTCATGTAATTCAATGGTCGTCACAGAGAAACTATGTAGCAGATGCGGTTCCATTCAAGTTGTTGCTTAGAATTGTCTTATGTAAATCTGCAAGATTAATTTACTCTCAACCATGAAGTAACCTGTGACATGGGTTCTACTAACCGAAATGTGTAAAACAGTTTGTTGCAATTACTTACTATCTAAATATGTTTCATGGATTCTTTCCCAAGGATAATTATCGGGAACATTGTATTCCTCATGTAATTCAATGGTCGTCACAGAGAAACTATGTAGCAGATGTACATCCATTCAAGTTGTGCTTAGAATTGCTTTTGTAAATCTGCAAGATTAATTTACCCTGAACCATAGAGTACCTGTGATATGGGTTCTACTAACCGATATGGGTAAAACAGTTTACATTGAATTGTTATTTTATTATCTAAATATGTTCATGGATTCCTCTTCAAGAATAATTATCGGGAACATTGTATTCCTCATGTAATTCAATGGTCTTCAGAGAGAAACTATGTAGCAGATGTAGATCCATTCAAGTTGTTGCTTAGAATTGGCTTTTGTAAATCTGCAAGATTAATTTACCCTGAACCATAGATTAACCTGTGACATGGGTTCTACTATCCGAAATGGGGTAAAACAGTTTACATTTTGAATTGCTTACTATCTAAATATGTTTCATGGATTCTCTTCATGAATAATTATCGGGAACATTGTATTCCTCATGTAATTAAATGGTCATCACAGAGAAACTATGTAGCAGATGCGGTTCATTCAAGTTGTTGCTTAGAATTGTCTTATGTAAATCTGCAAGATTAATTTACCCTCAACAATGAAGTAACCTGTGACATGGGTTTACTAACCGAAATGTGTAAAAACAGTTTACATTTTGAATTGCTTACTATCTAAAATATGTTTCATGGATTCTCTTCAAGAATAATTATCGGGGGAACATTGTATTCCTCATGTAATTAATGATCATCACAGAGAAACTATGTAGCAGATGCGGTTCCATTCAAGTTGTTGCTTAGAATTGTCTTATGTAAATCTGCAAGATTAATTTACCCTCAACCATGAAGTAACCTGTGACATGGGTTCTACTAACCGAAATGTGTAAAACAGTTTGTTGCAATTACTTACTATCTAAATATGTTTCATGGATTCTCTTCAAGAATAATTATCGGGAACATTGTATTCCTCATGTAATTCAATGGTCGTCACAGAGAAACTATGTAGCAGATGTACATCCATTCAAGTTGTTGCTTAGAATTGGCTTTTGTAAATCTGCAAGATTAATTTACCCTGAACCATAGAGTAACCTGTGATATGGGTTCTACTAACCGATATGGGTAAAACAGTTTACATTTGAATGCTTACTATCTAAATATGTTCATGGATTCTCTTCAAGAATAATTATCGGGAACATTGTATTCCTCATGTAATTAAATGATCATCACAGAGAAACTATGTAGCAGATGCGGTTCCATTCAAGTTGTTGCTTAGAATTGTCTTATGTAAATCTGAAAGATTAATTTACCCTCAACCATGAAATAACCTGTGACATGGGTTCTACTAACCGAAAATGGGTAAAACAGTTTGTTTGCAATTACTTACTATCTAAATATGTTTCATGGATTCTCTTCAAGAATAATTATCGGAACATTGTATTCCTCATGTAATTCAATGGTCGTCACCAGAGAAACTATGTAGCAGATGCGGTTCCATTCAAGTTGTTGCTTAGAATGTCTTATGTAAATCTGCAAGATAATTTACTCTCAACCATGAAGTAACCTGTGACATGGTTCTACTAACCGAAATGTGTAAAACAGTTTGTGCAATTACTTACTATCTAAAATATGTTTCATGGATTCTCTTCAAGAATAATTATCGGGAACATGTATTCCTCATGTAATTCAATGGTCGTCACAGAGAAACTATGTAGCAGATGTACATCCATTCAAGTTGTTGCTTAGAATTGGCTTTGTAAATCTGCAAGATTAATTTACCCTGAACCATAGAGTAACCTGTGATATGGGTTCTACTAACCGATATGGGTAAAACAGTTTACATTTGAAGTGCTTATTATCTAAATATGTTTCATGGATTCTCTTCAAGAATAATTATGGGAACATTGTATTCTCATGTAATTCAATGGTCTTCACAGAGAAACTATGTAGCAGATGTAGATCCATTCAAGTTGTTGCTTAGAATTGGCTTTTGTAAATCTGCAAGATTAATTTACCCTGAACCATAGATTAACCTGTGACATGGGTTCTACTATCCGAAATGGGTTAAAACAGTTTACATTTTGAATTGCTTACTATCTAAATATGTTTCATGGATTCTCTTCATGAATAATTATCGGGAACATTGTATTCTCATGTAATTAAATGGGTCATCACAGAGAAACTATGTAGCAGATGCGGTTCCATTCAAGTTGTTTGCTTAGAATTGTCTTATGTAAATCTGCAAGATTAATTTACCCTCAACAATGAAGTAACCTGTGACATGGGTTCTACTAACCGAAATGTGTAAAACAGTTTGTTGCAATTACTTACTATCTAAATATGTTTCATGGATTCTCTTCAAGAATAATTATCGGGAACATTGTATTCCTCATGTAATTCAATGGTCGTCACAGAGAAACTATGTAGCAGATGTACATCCATTCAAGTTGTTGCTTAGAATTGGCTTTTGTAAATCTGCAAGATTAATTTACCTGAACCATAGAGTAAACCTGTGATATGGGTTCTACTAACGATATGGGTAAAACAGTTACATTTTGAATTGCTTACTATCTAAATATGTTTCATGGATTCTCTTCAAGAATAATTATCGGGAACATTGTATTCCTCATGTAATTCAATGGTCTTCACAGAGAAACTATGTAGCAGACTGTAGATCCATTCAAGTTGTTGCTTAGAATTGGCTTTTGTAAATCTGCAAGATTAATTTACCCTGAACCATAGATTAACCTGTGACATGGGTTCTACTATCCGAAATGGGTAAAAACAGTTTACATTTGAATTGCTTACTATCTAAATATGTTTTCATGGATTCTCTTCATGAATAATTATCGGGAACATTGTATTCCTCATGTAATTAAATGGTCATCACAGAGAAACTATGTAGCAGATGCGGTTCCATTCAAGTTGTTGCTTAGAATTGTCTTATGTAAATCTGCAAGATTAATTTACCCTCAACAATGAAGTAACCTGTGACATGGGTTCTACTAACGAAATGTGTAAAACAGTTTGTTGCAATTACTTACTATCTAAATATGTTTCATGGATTCTCTTCAAGAATAATTATCGGGAACATTGTATTCCTCATGTAATTCAATGGTCGTCACAAGGAGAAACTATGTAGCGATGTACATCCATTCAAGTTGTTGCTAGAATGGCTTTGTAAAATCTGCAAGATAATTTACCCTGAACCATAGAGTAACCTGTGATATGGGTTCTACTAACCGATATGGGTAAAAACAGTTTACATTTTGAATTGCTTACTATCTAACTATGTTTTCATGGATTCTCTTCAAGAATAATTATCGGGAACATTGTATTCCTCATGTAATTCAATGGTCTTCACAGAGAAGAAACTATGTAGCAGATGTATATCCATTCAAGTTGTTGCTTAGAATTGGCTTTTGTAAATCTGCAAGATTAATTACCCTGAACCATAGATTAACCTGTGACATGGGTTCTACTATCCGAAATGGGTAAACAGTTTACATTTTGAATTGCTTACTATCTAAATATGTTTCATGGATTCTCTTCAAGAATAATTATCGGGAACATTGTATTCCTCATGTAATCAATGGTCGTCACAGAGAAACTATGTAGCAGATGTAGATCCATTCAAGTTGTTGCTTAGAATTGGCTTTTGTAAATCTGCAAGATTAATTTACCCGAACCATGAAGTAACCTGTGATATGGGTTCTACTATCCGAAATGGGTAAAACAGTTTACATTTTGAATTGCTTATTATCTAAATATGTTTCATGGTTCTCTTCAAGAATAATTATCGGGAACATTGTATTCCT
>JAHLJT010000231.1:0-22054 GCA_031308135.1 Acheta domesticus
GGATCCAGTTGCCTCACAGATGTTTTTTGCCGAGATGAACCGGAAATTCAGACAGAAGAAACTGCATCTTCTTTCAGTAACTTCACTTTCACTCCTGGTCTCAACTACGAATGTGAGAAATTATAAGCAATACTTTACCAATTGTGTTTCTTTTTAAAAGCAAAATTAACCAAAATGAAGCCACAACTTTCCAAGACGTATGATATTGCCGATGGTACACGTACAGACACATTGGAATACGCTCCAGGTTGCCAACACGCCAGAATCAGGCGTCCCACTTGCGAAGAACTCTCAGCATTGCAGTTGTGGTTCCAGTTTATGTAGTTGAGATCACTGGTTGAAAATGAAGACCTGACAGCCATCTCATGGAATACTAAAGATTTTCGAAATCGATTCAACAGTCCCCATATCAATATCGATAAAACGCAAAAATCGATATATTAGGGAGTCTTTCCACCATAGTTTTGCACGCTATACCAGACGCACTCTGCGCATTTGCAGAATGCCCGTGATGAGAAATGTGAACTGCGCATGCTCAGAAGATCGATAGTGTTGCCGCTTTGGCGTGCAAAAATCCCTATTTGAAATTTTTAGCAATTTAATCATCATAATCTCAACTATAAAAAGTTTCCTGAACTGTTTAAGTGAAAATCGATATATGATTTATATTTATTGATTCAATACGGTGCGAAAGTGAAAATTTTTATTTCGCTCTTTACATTATAATTACGCTCTCCAGTCTGGACATTAAAATGATTATCGACTTTTCTAAATATTATTTTACCATTATAAATCAAGAATTATTAGCGGATTTTATTAACAAATTCCAATTTTTTTTTTTATATTGTACTATTGCTTTCAATTGATTCGTTTCCATGTTAAGGAATTTCCAGCCAATTACAAAGTGAGTTCTAACTTCAAAATGGACGCATAAGGAAGTTATTGCTGTTCGTGACGCTTCTGTGTCTGTTAAAATCAGCATTTCTGTGCCTTAAGTCTGACCTAAGCCTTCTTTGCATTAAATGTAACAGTTTGTAAGTGAATTGTTCGAGAATATCACAGCAAATACTTCATCTCTTCCTGAAAGATCTCTTGAATCAAGGTATTTATAACAGCACTGTTTGTCAAGCTCTCTTGGAAATGCTGTGCATACCATGTTAATGTTTGTGAAAGCCGATATTTAATCGTGTGTTGAAGCACGCTAAGATTCCTCTTAATGTTGTGGAGGTGACTCGTTCATAACATTCTTAAAAGTTCTTATTCATTAAGTAGTCCTTATAGACTATTACATTCTCATTCTGCATTACGTTTGTGTTGATTTGTGGGCTGACCAGTAACGGAAAAAATGTCAAATATCCTTTTCCAAATACCAAAATAAATACACTTGGTAATATGTACTCGCTTTTTCGTTTTTTATATAAAATTGATATTGTTTCTTTTAAAGCTTGTTATACTTTACGTACGAATTTTTGAGTTGATGTGACATTCTGTATGTTCTTACTAGTGAGCTCTAGCTATAATGTTGAGATCACTGGTTTTTACGAGTCTCATATAATATAATACATTCTAAGGCCATAAAACATCGAAAATATTTCAATGTCTTGAAGTGGAAGATACAATCGTGAATGAGACGGGTTTCAGGATAACGATGAAATGTGATATTGAAAGTTGATACTTATAGATTTCTTTTGAAGAATGTCATTTGAGAACGTTCCAGGAAGACATCACATTCTACGAGAGTAATAGTAGGAGGTATTTTTCACAAAAAGGTTATAAGAACTATCACATTTTCAGTAGCTCCTCTAGTAATAATAATCCATTAGATAACATTACACATTTCAAGCCCACTTCAACAGATTCTAGTTGAGAAAAAGTAAAATATGATTGTGTAGAAATACTATCTGAAAATTTCACAAATTGATACTTTTCTCCGAAACTGCTTAAAGATATAAAATTGTCAGTCCTATTCCCAACTTATCATTAACTGAATTGCGTGTAGAATTTGGCGAATTATTTTTGTTGTACCTCGAAAGACAATGCACTTTTTAAAAATAATTGTCAAGTATATTCATTATTCAATTTGAATGTTCTACAATTCACTAGAACTGGCGGTGCTGCAGGTTATTTTCTAACTCTGAGAGATCGATCTTTTCTATATCGAGTGTCGTTATATTTGAATACTCGAAGTGTCACCTAGTTCAACTGTCATAATGAACTGAAACAACTATCTCACAGTTGTTATTTTTGTTGCCATGTTTGTGTTTTTATGATGCCCGGCAATTATTTGGCGAATGAGCAGTAAAGGTAAGTTACAGATAAGGAGAAATGACGTAATTGTGTGATTTTGTATTATTATAATACTCTGGAAAACATCGAATTAGTTCTACCGGGAATGAAAAAGTTTTGTGTGCAACCATTTCATCTATCCGAGAATACGAAATTGAATAATGATTCGAATATTGTGTAGCTTGTTTATTGGACAATGAAAGCATTCGCTGATTATTTGATTATCTAAGACAGATTACTAGAATTTACGTACGTCAGCGCCAAAGCCTAGGGAATTTATTTGGCAAATAGTATGTATCTAATATTTTTTGTTTTAATTGGTGATTAAGTCAAATATGGAAATTTCCAATGAGTTATTCTAATATTGTTAGAAAATAAAACAATATTTAACTTATAATAGATCTCAAAGAAACATGTCTCATTAAAATCTTTAACATTCAATTTTATACTAGTTCGTAAAGACGATTGTGCAATAACATGGAGTCGTTATTTTAATAGTGGTACACTACAACTCCATTGATACTCATTTCGAGATATTGAGCTCGAAAGTTAAAAAGATTATTAAAAAATCGGGGGTGGAGTTAGACAAAAAATTGTTTTTTTTTTCTTATAAGATACTTGTTTGATGATATGAATAAGCATACTATATTATTCGCGGAGTATTGTGGGTGTAATGGGGTTATATGCTAAGTAAAAATGAGGTTGGTGGGCCGAATTGGTAATACAGTTGTAAGAAAAGTTGGAAATGAAAGCAATATCGATTTATTAAAACAGATTAAATATTAATTGAATGTTTATTGAATAGTTACTGTTTAGGCACATTCAATTTTCATCTTCTTGAAATCGTCCGATTCCTGCCTGCAGATCAGTGGAAATAAGCATGATTAAAGTTTAAAATGAATGGAAACAGATCAGGCATATCCTGTTTTCTTCTCATTAACCTTCGTTTGCTGTGGTTGTAGAAGCTGGATATTTACGTTTTTTGAAAATCTTAGTTCTCCCTCATCAATTGGTGGTTTGAAAGTTTACAGTATAGTGGTTAACTTGAATATAATTATAAAAGACTTCTATGGGACAAATCTAATTTTTAACCAATTCTAATTTTTAGCCAATTACAGACGTCAGTTTGTTCATTTTTCTTCCTTGTTACAGACATTGAAGGCCTTTTAACACATAAACCATTAAGTGTAATTTCTGTGTTAAATAAAAAATGTGAGATTATGATTATATTCTTTTTTGGTGTTCCTTGGCTCTTTATTATCCTATCGCAGCAGACGCTAAAGATATCTCGAAATCACTCATCACGAGACTTGTAGAAAACAATGTAGCCGTGCCAGTGGAGTCGTACCACTATCAAAGTAAATATATTGCAATCTCCAGTGATTCACTTTTATTGTGAAACGCAAAGTTCGTCCCACAGAAAGAACTTCTCTTACTTCAGAGAGTTCTCTCACTTTCGGAAGAAATGTATAACACTTGCGCCAACCTGAAAGTGGAGTTAGCTCAATTTCTCAAAAAAGGGGATTTGTACCATTATTAAAACAATGCCTCCATGTAATATCCGACATCAAAAAAATACATAAAAATCACGGTGATAATTCTACAAATTTTAATTTAACAAAATTCCTACGTTTACCGATATGATCATGAGCTCAGAATGATATGATACTATACTGATTTCGAAGTATTGGGAATTCGTCATTTCAGAATATAATATTCAAGCTCAGGTGTGATTTGAATGTGATTCAAGGTATGTAGTATAAATAAATGAAATGTTCATGCTTAATTAATATCAAAGACAGAACTAATCATTACAATCCTATTCCCAATCGATTGTGTAATAATGTGTGTGTTTTACACCAAGACTTTTGAACCACACTAGCGATTGCTCCCTAATTTTTGCGCGAATGCTTTTGAGCGGCGCAGAAAATTCATACCAGGAGTTCTATTCAGAAAGTTTTCCTAAAATAAGTTGTTTTTTGTTTTTCTCAAAATTGAGTTCAGTGCATTCTATAATGGCCAGCATTTTTCGCTATGCGTCGCGAGGCGCGGGCTGGACGGAGAAGGAGTATTGCTTGTGATTGTGATACTTTTTTAAATTTATTTCTGCATTTCAGGGTGTTAATAATGCATAAATCTTACACATTAACTTGTAGGGATGGACATTCGCATGCGTTACCTCCTTTCTCAGGACTCCATTTTATGGCAGAGAATAGAAACTGCAGAGATCAGGTTTTATTTAGTTATTTGTGATAATGTTTTAAAGGGTGGTGTTAGTGGGTGGGATTTTAAGGAAGAAGCTTAGGGGAAATGATTTAAGGTGGTCGAAGGGAGTCTTAGGGAATCGTGATATTATTCTATTTGGTGAACTATACGCTTTTTCAAGTCGGAATATTGTTGTACTGCGTGATTAGGGTAGGGATGAGAAGATTTTATGGATCGTAAGATTTATATAATCGTTAATGGATGATATATTTAGTTCGTTTGGATTTGCATGGAGCTAAGGAACTTAAATGGACTTTAAGCTTAGAGCTTAAATGACCGTAATAATCTTTAAGCTAAAGGAGCTTTAATGACCTTTCGGAGATATTTATTTTGTTTATATTGATTCGTGGGGCTTTGTTCCAGATCGTGATAAATACTAAAGCTACGTTGAATAATCAGCTAGTTACGAAATACACTCCAATGACGTTTTTTTCTGGAACCAATTTATCATCACAGACAGTTGATTGTAACGTATCTCACACTCTCCTCTTTCATAAATCCAGTAAGATAGACTCTGATCGATATTGCGAACCGAATAACTATAGAGCAAATCTTTCCTCTTAAGACGCAGACCATACTATAAGGTAGACAGAATTGAAGAAAATAAAATATGGAGGAGCATGCCATACAATTGAAGAGCTTGAAATTGAGTATTCAATTGATTATTTAACTATTGTCGACAATACTTTTTGCTTGATGGAGAAGCTTTTACAACGTTGTAAATATTCTTGAATAATTCTTGAACTTCCGTAGGCCTACGGAAGTTACGGAATGTTAAAACAATGTACAGCTCACTTCAAACTGACTCAGCCTCTATTCTGTTGCATTCGACGGGCCAAACATTTTTCATAGCACTGAAAATTCTTTCGTCTTATAAATTTGGTGACCAAAACTGATGCACAATTTTTAAACAACTTCACTAGATTTGGGGCCGAAACTCATATAACTGCGCGGACCTACGCGATAGCCAGGATTCCCAACAATTGCAAAGTCAGCTCTAATGGAGTTTAAAATAGAATATGCTCAAGTGGGGTTGAAAGAATTCCATTTTCACAGGAATTGAAATCTCGCCCTGTCATCAATAGACGGATTCACTTGTTCGTACAGTTTATACGAGTAGTATATAGAAAATGGTGAAGAAACATACAGAAGGAAAATAAGTATAAGCATTGGTTGCGCACTGGCGTATGCAACATTGGTATCCAAACTGTTTTGAATGTGTACGATCCCAGACTTGTTTTCGATTATTTTTAATGACAGTACAGTTAAAATGAAGTTAAAATATAAATGTCATTATTTATTACATTTTTCTTTTCATATTAATTCTATGTATTCTGTATGAATATAAAACTAGGATGTTATTTCAATCGAAGTCCACTTTTTAAGACAATGAAAATGAATGGGATACATCTTTCAAATTGAAACACTGGACAGCAATTCAATTGTATAATATCACATTTTTCATCTACATTGTTATTACCAAAATTGTTTTGGGAATCATTTTTTAATATTCAGGTTTTTACTATGAGACAGTACAAAGTGTTAATAAATGTATTGAGCTGATATAAAGACAAATAGGGGCTTGTTACACCGAAAGATTACCAAAACGAAGCCTACCTTATGTACAGAACAACGCAGTTGATTGTAAAGATTGTCTCTTGACATGTACAGGACGAACTAAACGTAAAGCGGAGACATAAAGAACTTGCAGACATTTATGAAAATCTTGAAAGACAAAATTCCCTATCAAGAAGTGGATCAATTGCACACAACTTAGATTTTACTAACGTACGAATATTAGATAAATAAAACCCTTCAGTTCTGACCTTCCCTCAAGTTCATTCCAATTCCTTTCCAGTTCTTGTAACGTACTGGTAATGACTTTACATAATATGAATTAGTCCAGTCCAATGGTGGGGTAAATGTAGAAGGTTCGCTCTTTATGTTTTTCGGGGTAATGAATTCGAATTTCAACTTTGCCACCTCCTAATTCAGGTGTTCTAAGAAATCCTGCAAAAAATCTCTTTTTCCGGCTACAGTTCGAAGTTGTACAGTTTCGGAGAAAGAAGATCTAATACATTCTTTACAAAATTTTCCACAAGTTAAATCTGTTAGACATTTCGTCATACACTAAAGTTCGACAAATTTGTACAAATTTTTTACAATGCGTCAAAATAGTTATTTACAATACGAATGAGGACAGATAGTCCTCAATTGACGTCAGTTAACCTCTCGTCCTCCTTTGTATTTTAAATGCCCTCCTTTTAGTAAATTTTTGACATTTGATGTCATTTATTTTATTACGTGATTAACATCTACTACGTTGTATCGCTTATTGTTTAATTTAGAATAGAAAATATGAAAACCTTTTTTTCTGAACGCTGACACACGCATGCATGATAGTGTCTGTCTAGCGACTAAAAACGAGACGCTCGGACCATCTCCATCTGCATGTTGTGATCAACGTTTTCACTTGAATTGAAAATGGAGAGAAGTGGAATGAAAGAAATGGAGAATGTACAGTTTTAAAAATTCCCCCAAACAAGATTTTCTCAAAAACGACTCCAATTTTTTTCTTTAAACTTTTGTTAGGGATAGTGCTAAATGTACTCTATTAGATGACATAAACGCCATATTGCTCTATTCTTTTGTTTTTTCAAAAATTACAAAATGTAATTTTTTTACTGTCTTTCACGTCATTTATATTTACACTAACGGCGATTTGTTAACATTAATATATTAATGAGTATAGCTCGACCAAGCGAAAAATGAAGGGAATGATTGCGGCGCGTCGTGGAACTAACAATGTAAACACGGGTCTATACAGTCAGTTTCGCTAACCAAAGTCGCGAGGAGCATGAAGCGAGTTGTTTTTCGGTGCAGATTTGGGAAATACGAGTTCTCGTCGAGGCGTGACACTTTGCGAGCAGGAAAAAGCCTTGCATATTATGTTATTAAATTTTGTGATAGTGAAAAAGACGGACCTAAAATACCTCTAGGAAGTACAATATAACGCGTAGCAGCAAGTTATGTAAAAACACGATACGCAAAATTAAAAAAGGATATGAAATTAAGAGACATGAGTTTTTGGCAACATCGCCGAAAGGATGAAAGGTGAAACCCAAAAGAAAAATTATGGATGAAATGAAATGTTATGGATGAATTCAAACATTTTGTATTCTTCATTCATCTTTCGTTTTTACTTTCCCGTATACGTACGTATACACGGAGTGATATACGTAGTATAGGGAAAGTTATGTAATGCTGCGCGAAAAAATGGCCAATTTTCGGCGGAAAAAAATTAATTGCCGGGCCGTGAAAACGAATAAGTGGATAAAACTAGTTGCTAAATTAAGAAAAAAAAATCCTCTATCTCGTGGTGTGGTCAAAATCCATGATTTGTTGCTTCTTTATACTTAAAAATCGATTGACGGCACTCCGTCCGTCTGTCCGTCTGTGGTCAACGCTAGCGCCTAAACCGTTCGGTCGATTTTCTTCAAAATTGATATTCCCCAGTCGATCTGATTCTAGTCGAAGCTTTGTGATTTTGAAAAAGATTCTTTAAAATTTGGGGGTACTTTATATGAAGCCCCCCGGGGATTTTCAACATTTTCTCAAAAACGGCTCCAAAGTTTTTCTTTAAATTTCTTGTATGAATAGAGGAAAATACACTTTTTAACATGGCATAGGTCTGATTTTCACGTACAGCTTTGAATTTTCGAAAATTGTGAAAGTTTGAATTTTTTTCGGCGTCTTTCTCCAACTGCAAAATTGAAGATAGAGATTTTTTCTTCAAATAAAATTTGTTCTGCATATTGAGTTCTTTAATAAAGGTCATGTAAATGTTTTTCACAATTTTGGTAGTTTTCGTGCAATATTGCGTGCAATATGTGCAATTTTAAAAAATTACAAAAACAAAATTTTCTCAAAAAACGGCTCCAAATTTTTTCTTTAAACTTTTGGTAGGGATAGTGGTAAATGTACTCTATCAATGACATAAAAGCCATTTTGGTCTATCGGTTGGTTTTTTCAAAAATTACCAAAATGTAAATTTGTTTACTTGTCTCTCACGTCGTTAATATTTACATTACCGGCGATTTTTTTACATTATTATATTTACGAGTATATATGCTTTAAATAATGTCAAGTAAAGTTTCTCGAAAACACTACCGTTTTCTGTGAAAAGTAGCTCAAATTTCGGCATTTTTAGAAATGCTCAAACGTCATTTTCTCGTATATGGCTGCAATTTTTTTCTTGAAACTTTTGTAACGGATAGTGCTAATTACACTCATTAGTATAGCGTGAAGTTTATTTTGAGTTTTTTTTTGTTTTTTCAAAAATTATATAAATATAAATGTTTTGAAAGATCTCTCACATCTTTAATATGCACATTATCCGCAATTTGTAAAGATGATTATATTTGTGAGTGTATGTGCTTCAAATAACTTCAAATAAAGTATTTTGAAAACTCAAAAATTTTCTGTGAAAATGAGCTTCAAATTTCGCATTTTTAGTAGTGCTAAAACGCCATTTTCTCTTAAACGGCACATAATTTTTGAAAGAAAATTGCCATTTACGGCTAGGTTTTTGTGTTCTTTAATATTCTGAAATTAATGTTTCTGTTCTACCAATAGGAAACCGAAAAATTAAGAAAATGACAAAAAAATGTACTTTTGGCGATGATAGATGGTAGCTGGCAAGAAAGAGTATGTGGCAATTCCGAATAGCTAGCGAAGACCCAGGAAAATAGAAAACTAATACGGGAAAGTCTGTGCCATTCTGTTTCTGTTTTTTGACAAGTAAATAAATAAAATAAATACGGTCATGCTTAATTTTTTCAAAATACGAGTAGTTTTTCTTTAATTTTGTGACAAACGTAATAGGCCGCTGTAAATTTACTGCGCTTCGGACAGCTGGATGCGTCGTAAATTAGAATGTGCAATTTTGTATATTATTTCTTTCTTCGTTTCTTACATTCGAACTTTGTTATAGACTTACACATTAATATTTTAGAAATTGTTTATTTTGAAATATTTGAAATAAGTAAAAAGAATTAATAGCTCTCAGAATAGCGACAATGCAGGGTCTGCAACAATGGAATTCACTTTGCGCTCGGGAATATCTGTGAATTAGTGTCATTGTTGTGATCTAATGGAGCTGTATGAAAAGGAGTTATAATTGTCTAATTTATGTTGATATTTGCAGGCAAATATTTAGTTTTGCACCAAATGCTGTACCATTTGTAGTGAGTAGAGAATTTGTTGCATGGTTTTAAAATACTCTTCCCTAATCATGGCCCAATGGAAGGCATTTCTATATTTCCAGGGTATCAGGCTTTTTTTTCCAATACAGGGTTACAAAACTTTTGCATTCTATTTTTGTGAAGTTGTAGAATTCACATAGTTCTGACAACACTGCAATGGAAATAGTGAGTTCCAAGCGAAGATGTTAGTAGCGCATAAAGTGCAATATTACAGTACTACTTAGCTGTTTCCTCTAATACGGGAAAGTAAGTGCTGTTGTAGCACCACTAGTTTTACTTTATGCGATTTATGAGGTATGCAATAAAGTACCAAAACATTAAATTTACTGTCATAAGTATTAAAAATATTCATTACATTTTACAGCATATTATAGCATAGATGATATATTTAATTGTATTTAATTTGCTCCAATTATGATTGAAACAGACTTATTCTTTTTATAAATATAAACTTTAATGTAAATACATGATAATAAATACAAGACAAAGTAATAATTTAGATATAAGAAGACATAGAAGACAAAATAATTTATTACATAAATAATTTATAACCAAGGATGGGAACCATGGTATCATCAATAAATGGGTATGTTTTAGGTATGTTTTGGGGATATAAACAATCTTACAAATCTAATGAGAAAACTTGAACAAGAAGTTCTAAAAAGCATACAATATGAATTATATCTGAGGTATGTTGATGGTACATTAATTTTCTTACCAGAAAATTCTATGGACACATTACTACAATATTTTAATGCATATAATCCAGACATTCAATTTACTTTAGAAACAGAAGAAAATGCAAGCATTAATTTTCTGGATATTACTATTTTTCGAAAAGAAAATACTTTAATTACTAATTGGTATAGAAAACCAGTATATACTGAAATGACATTAAATTTTTTATCATGCCATCCCTTAGCAATGAAGAGGGCTGTTATTTGTAATTTAGTGGACAGAGCAATAAAACTTTCTGCACTAATTTTTCATGAGACTAATTTATCGATAGTTAAAGAAATTTTAAGTTTAAATAATTATCCTTTAAAATATATTCATAAACACATCCAGAAAAGGTTAAAATTAATTTATTCTAAAAATATTTTGAATCCTAATATGAATAATTCAGAAAAAGCTTCATATGTCTGCCTTTTATTCCAAAAATTAATAGTGTCTTAAAGAAAGAATTAAAATCAAAATTTAATATAAAACTTTATAATAGTGTAAATAATACAAAACATATTGTTTTGAATGTGAAAGATAAAAAAGAATTATTTATTACCAAAATTTAATTTATAAAAGCAAATGTCAAAATTGTCCTAAAGTTTATATTGGACAAACTAAAAGGAAATTAAAATTAAGAATATCTGAACATATCAGAAATATAAACGAAATTTCACATAAACTAAATTCTATTTGGACACACAGAATTGAAATGGGTCACATGATAGATTTTATAAATGTTGAAATATTAGGAATATAACCAAAACAATTTTCGAGATCTACTCTTGGACTTTATTTATTAAAACTCATAATTGTTTAAATACTCAGGTTGAATCTAAAGTTTTCACAAATTTATATGATTCACTCCTCAAAATTTTTTATATAGATTAGATTGGTAAGATTGTTTGTATCCCCAAAACATACCTAAAAACGTACCCATTTATTGATGATACCATGGTTTCCATCCTTGGTTATAAATTATTTACGTAATAAATTATTTTGTCTTGGAATTGTTAATGTTTGTGATTTAAAATGAATATAGGGTAAGCTCCATATGTTTATATTGAGTAATAATTATTTTGAAGAGGAAAACAAAATAAAAATTGTTTAAAAAAATATTTTCAGTTAATCAAGTTTCATTAATTTGTATTCTAGCCTAATGATGAGGTAAAGAAACCTTGAAACTGTTGCTGCTGGATGTATTTACATTAAAGTTTATATTTATAAAAAAATAAGTATGTTTCAATCATAATTGAACCAAATTAAATACAATTAAATAGATTTAAATATATACAGACTTAATATGATAAATAAGAGATGACATATCCAGAAAAGAAATTAATAAAAGACAAAACAAGTGATATTTGTAGGTTATTCGAAAAACAGAAAAGCTTATCTTTTTGAGGTAGAAGATGAAAGAATGCATGAGAGTGTAGATGTAACATTCTTAGAAAATGAGAAAGAATTAATAAAAGAATTAGTGGTGCTTCCAACGCACATACTTTCTCGCTCTGCTTCTATACGGTCCTACTATTGCTATTCCACTACTTCATAAACCAGCAAAAGTGTATTATACCAGCAAACGTTTTCCGTACCGAGACCCGACATCCGATACTCAAAGTCAACGAAGCGGCACTTATACCACTACGCCACTATACCCTACGGCACTATACCCTAAAATGGTAAATGCATGATAAAGAAACAATAGATACGATGGTACATTCGCTTTACAAATCCAATAAGAGAAGTAAAAAATTGTTAAAAGTTAAAAATTTGAACAAATATATACAAACATTTCCAGTACGATTATCGCAATTACTTATATTATAGTCAAAACGTAATTGTATCGGTTCTATCATTTCAAGCCGGTAATTGTCAACATGCGAAAAACAGGTATTTCAAACATGACCAAGAAAGGCAGCGGTGAACGGTTTACTCCAAATAACTTATCCGCTGATCGGCATTTGTATTCCCTTCAACGTTCTTCGTACTATTCAACAACAAAATATAATAAAAAATTTGGAGCCATTTTCTTTTAACTTTGAAAATCCCAAAATGGGCTTCATGTAAAGTACCCTCAAATACTAAAATATTGGTTTCAAATTCCAGAGGCCTTGAGACGAGTAAAAACGATCGGGGAATATCAATTTTGAAGAAAATCGGCCGAACGGTTTAGGCACTAGCGTTGACCACAGATGGACAGATGGACGTTTTGCCGTCAATCGATTTGCAGTGCCAAGAAGCAACAAATTATAAATTTTGACTACACCACGAGATACAGGATTTTTTTTCTAAATTTAGCAATAGGTTTTATCCACATTTTCGTTACCAGACCCCTGCTATAAGAGTTTTTCCGGCGAAAATTCCTCGTTTTCCGGCGCACGATTACATAACTTTCTCTGCTTACGAAGTATTCGTAAGGCGAGAAAGTAAAAATATTGTCATTTAGAAAACTAATTGGTTTGCAATTTCTAATAATAAAAACCATTACTAATGAAACAAATATTGAAGATAAAAATGTTTAGGAATATTGATTAAGGTGGTAGTTGCTTTTTAAATAATAAGAATTTGATTTAGTTCATATTCTGAGCAACTACTGAAGTTAAATTAAATGATTTACAAGTATATGAAAGTTACAGTACACATTTTCTGCTCATCAAAGGGATTCAATCAAAGTTTAATCATTCTGCAGAGAAAAATAAAATTGTATTTCTTCCAATAAAGAGGTGCGGAATGAACAAATACAATTAAAATATTAATTGGGAAGATACCAGATTTGTGATCAAATAAATCGCGCTTTTCCCGAAACAGTTGGGAAGGGTCCCATTTTTAATTTGATTAGAGTGACCTTATATCACCGTGTCTGTCGCTTCGGCTGTAAACATAGACAGTGGCGCACTCCTCTATACATCATTCTCAACTTGGTCGAGTTATACATATGCTTTAAATAATGTCAAAGTTTCTCGAAAACCGAACCGTTTTCAGTAAAAACTAGCTCAAAATTCCCTCTTTTCAGAAACGCTCAAACGCCATTTTCTGATAAATGGCACCAAATTGTTTCTTCAAACTTTTGGAACGGATAGTGCTAATTGCACTCTTTACTACGTTATGTACTATGTAAAGTTTATTTTGAGTTTTTTTCCAAAAATTACACAAATTTTTTTAAATAACTCTCAAAACTTTAATATGCGCATTACCAGAAATTTGTAAACATTATTATATTTGTGAGTATATTGACTTGAAATGACTTTCAATGAAGATTTTTGATAACTCAAAATGTATTTACATTATGAATACCAAAACATACCTTTTTCTGTGAAAAAGAGCTTCAAATTTCGCATTTTTAGTAGCGCTTAAACGCTATTTCCTTAAAAACACGCTATTTCCTTACAAATTTCTCAAAGATAATTGCTATTTAGGACGAGATTTTGATATTCTAAAGTTAATATTTCAATTCTACCATTTCGAAATCGAAAGGTTACGAAAATGTGAAAAAAAAAGTACTTTAAGCGACGATAGATGGCAGCTGGCAGGAGTATGTGGCAATTCCGAATAGCTATCCCCGACTCAAGGAAATAGAAAATTAATACGGTAAAGTCTGTGCAATTCTGAGGAACCACTAGTTATTTCATATATTTCAAATAGTTTTTAAAGAATTTCTAAAAGATTAATTTGTAATCGTATAACAAGACCAGCTGACCAGTTGGACCAGGTGACCAGCGGACCAGAAATCCTTGAAAACTGGGAAAAAATGGGAATTTGATTTGAAAACCGGGATTTTTTGTTATTTTCAGATTTATCCCCACCGTTGAGCAAACAATTCATACATGGCATCGTATTCAGTGAAGTGTTTGAATCAACTCAGTACGTGATAATGGCGAGTGAAAATCGAAATATGTATGAGAAGTACCATGTGCGTGAGAATTGCGTAGTCCTCGAATCGCGCAACAGATAACTTCAAACACTGCCGCATGTCTAGGCGCAACATAGGTAGAATATCAAAATGTCAAACTTCCATTGCAATCGCCGACCATAAGGTGAAAATATCCTGTAGCACCGTTATTGTCGTCAATAACCTTCAGACTATCCAACAACAAAATTTAGTCAAAATTGTTGGCGCCATTTTTTGAAAAATTAGAAAATGTTCCAGGCTCTACACGTAAAAAAAAACCCAAATTTAAAATATCGGTTTCAAATTCAAGAGGCCACGAGATCAGTCAGATGGATCATGGAGTGTCAATTTTCGAGAAAATCGGCTGAACGGTTTAGTCCAGGGCCGCTCAACCATTTGCTCCGAGGAGGAGCGGCCTGTTGCTCTCTCCTCTTTTGCCTCGGAAAGAGCAAATGACGTCATCAAATATCGATCGGCGGCATGTGGCACAATGGGTCGCGTCGTATTTCTACGGGGTATTTTCCGTTGTTCGGAATGAAAAAATCTCACAGCTCTGGGAAAGGATATTACGACAGTAAAAACAGTAAGATACTTTTATAACATTAATTGGAACAGTTACTAGATATAAACGTATTTGTGTAATTTGGAAATTAAAAATACGACAACTTGCAATGCACCATGGAAAGAAAAGTATGTTTTTGCAGATTGCGCCGGCAATGCCAATTGTTGTGTTCCAAAAAAAGTGCTAAATAACATAAAGAAATTTAATAGCGGTGACATTACACAGTTTATCATGCTGCTGAATATGAAAAGTATTATAAAGGTTGCAAAAAAAATGTGATTAAATAAACTAGTAATAAACATACTATAAGTAAAGGAAATTAAAATTAAAAAATGAAGTTGATTGCAAAATCAAATACTCTTATTACACCTTTAAGTGTTTTTCTCGCAATATACTTTCTATATTTGGAAGAGATGACTTGGTGCTATTGAGCCGTAACATGCATTTCAGATTGTGATCTGTAATTGCACTTCTCATTCGAGATTTACAAATTTTCAAAGAAGCAAAAATTGCTCACAGTTGTATGTTGATCCTAACGTTCTTAACAATCGAGCAGCATTACGATGCAGTTTTGGAAAACGGTTTTTGTGGGAAGTTTTTTTCCTAAATGCTCACCTTGTAGTATCGGTACGCAATAAAATTAAACTCTTTTGTATTGTGTTATTTTACTGTCAAAACAACATAAGAACAAAATACATCCAAAACTTATTTCTAGTGAGGCATTGTTTTTCAGAACACTGAAAACTTTCTTTTGTTCTTCTTCAGCGAACTTATCATTTTCATCAGCATGATTAAATGTATAATGACTTTGCACATTAAACTTCTTCACGTGAACTTTATGTAAACTAAACATTTGGCATAGCTGCCATTGTCGGCGAAAAGATACTTTTCTTCCCATAGTGCATTGAAAATTGTCTGTGTAGATGCTCGTCTTTGAAGTGCTCGCGTCGACTTCCATGTTTCCGCGACTGGAGTTACCGGGACACTGTGACAGGGGTTATCGCAAGGCGCGCAACGCACGGGCTCCGGTGTCCCGCTCTCGGCTGACAACACGGCTCCGCGCAGCCGATTTGCTCTGCTTGAGCGGCCCTGGTTTAGTCGCTAGCCAGACAGACGGACAAACGGGCAGACGTTTTTCTTTCAATTGGTTTTTCGGTATCACGGACCCACAAAACAGGGATTCTGGATGCACCACTTGTTAGGAGATTTTTTTCTTAATTTAGCTACTGGAGTTATCCACTTTTCGTTACCAGGGCCTGTAATACGAGTTTTCCTGGCGAAATCCGCCGTTTTTTGCGCAGCATTACCTAACTTTCCCTCTGTTACGTATACTATATTCGGCATACTCTGCATATATATATATATATATATATATATATATATATATATATACAGGGTGAGTCACGTAACTTTAGCACCTCCTGTAACTTTTGAACGGTTGAAGTTATTGCAATGCAGTTTTCACGAAAGTGCATGAGGGAAAGGGGCTAATTGATACGTGCATTAATTTCTATTTTATCACTTGTATTTTACGAGATTTTTTAGGTAACTTTGTTTTTTCAAATGAAACTATACATATTTTTTCAGTCCACCATGACGAGCGTAAAAAGACAAATCCAACGATGTACATATTGTCATATGTTAGATAAGGATTTTTTTGATTAATTTTGATTTTTGCGACCGGGGTTTAACGGACGTTTTGAATAGTCCACCACACAAGGTCATGCAGCGCTCCACCACCACACGTGCGCCCGGCGAAGGGAAGGGAAGGGGAGGGGAGGGATCTTATTTGAAAATACGAAACATAGTATTCCAAGTATTCACAAAACCATTTCAGTTTTTTCCTGAACTGTGCTTTCCATCCTTCTGCATTTTCACATTTTCGTCTTTCTTTGATTGAAGGAATTAAAGGATGGAAAATAAGAATTTGTCATAAGTTTGTATTGTAATAAAATTGTTTATAACTTTAACTCCATTTAATGGGATTTCATAAGATACATAGTAATGGGATCTTGAAACAAAGCACAATAAGAATAAATAATTAAAACTGTACAAAAATATATTGTATATTTTGAGCAAACAATTTCAATGTTAATACGAATATAATAATAACGTAGGGATAGAAATAATCTTATTTCAATAAATACTACTTAAGACAAATCCGTATTTTCAATCCCTAAGAAACCCAAATTACTGAAAATGGATTAAGATGAAAAGGAGAGTTCAGAAAAAAGTGCAACAGTTTTGTGAATATTTTTCGTATCCTCAAGTACTTAAATCCCTTCCCTTACCCGACCCGCGTTTGCTGGGGGAGCGCTGCGTGACCTTGTGGGGCTGACAGTTACAATGAAAATATCCGTTAAACACTAGTCGCAAAAAAATCACAATTACTCAAAAAAATGCTGATCTAACATATGACAATATTTATATCTTTGGATTCGTCATTTTACGCTTGTCATGATAGACTGAAAAAATATGTATAGTCCCATTTGAAAAAACAAAGTTACCTCAAATATCTCGTAAAATAAAAGTGATAAAAGAGAAATCAATACACATATCAATTATCCCCATTCCCTCATTCACTTCCGTGCAAACTGCATTGCAATATCTTCAACCGTTCAAAAGTTACAGGAGGTGCTAAAGTTACGTGACTCACCCTGTATATATATATATATATATATATATATATATATATATATATATATATATATATATAGTAACAATAACGTATATACTCTGTATATGTATACGGGAAAGTAAAAAGTCGTTTTTGTAATTTTTGAAAAAACAAAAGAATAGAGCAACATCACGTTGTCATCTCATAGAGTACATTAGGCCCTATCCTTACGAAAAGCATAAAGAAAAATTGGAGCCATTTTGAGAAAATTTTTTTTGTGATTTGTTAAAATTGCACGTCTTGCAGGCAATATTGCGCGAAAACTGATATAAAAAAACATGTATGACTCTCATTAGAGAACTTAGTATAGAGAACAAATTTTATTTGAAAAAAAATCTTCAATTTTGTAATTGTTGGAAGACGCAGAAAAAAATAAAAACTTTTGCAATTTTCAAAATTTAGAGTTGACCGTGAAAATTGGACCTATGCCACGTTTATAGGTGTATTTTACTCTATTCTTAAAGAAACTCAAGAGAAAATTTTGAAAATGTTCGAGGGGCTTCATGTAATGTACCCCCAAATTTTGAAGATGTTTTTCAAAATCGTGACGTCTTGAGTGGAACCAGATCGACCGGAGAATATCTGTTTTGGAATAAATCGTACGCATGGTTTAGGCGCTAGTGTTGTTCACAGACTGAATGGACAGTCGTACATTTTGACATTTTCGTTATCAAGGACCCACTAAAATGGGATTCTGGCTACACCACGTGTTGGAGGATTTTTTTCTTAATTTAGCAACTGGATTTATCCACATTTTCGTCATGAGAGCTCGGCAACGAATTTTTTCTGCCAAAAATCCCCCTTTTTTCGCAGCATTACGTAACTTTCCCTATACTTCGTATATTACTCCATATATACATATGTATACGGGAAAGGGAAAGGTACCATTTAAATCAAAATTCACTATGGTATAAAAACTGGTCACGTCGTAAAATCGTCCGGAGAACTCGCAACCCAAATTATTATTTCTTAAATAATGGTCTGTTTGAAATAGATGGGCCAAATATAATTTACTGATTAAAAATATGAACAGACAGATGAAATTAAAATAATCAAATGTTAAGCAAATTATCTCCCTTGTTAACATTTCTTCACTCCCGCGGCCATTCGTAGCACGAGTAGGCCTACTCGCGCGCTGGACTCCGTGCAGCGCACACATTACATTGTTTTCTTTTTTCATTATCATCGTTAAAATACTTTTCGTATTTATCTACAACTAAATTTATATGTAATCAGGGTGACAACTTTCTGGAAAACTTCAGTATATATATACTACTACTACTACTACTACTACTACTACTACTACTACTACTACTACTACTACTACTAGTACTGCTACTGAAGAATATAATTATGTCTCTAAAAAGGCAATACGTAACAGTGAAATGCGAGTGATTGATGGCAATTATAAATTCACGGAAACATTTCAAAATTGCGATTTTCATATCAATTGAGCAAAGAAGGTTTATAACGAATTATTTTATTATTTGAGCATTACACCATTTGCTTGCATCTTAACTATTAAAAATCGAATTCATAACTATGTTCTGTGTGTGTGTTGGTATTAGAGCGGGCCATAAAGTATTCAAAGGCCCTAGTGCATAAAGAATCAGAAAGGCCCGCAAGGGTATTAAGTATACCATTATGTGTTTTTGTTTCAGGTCCGTAAACACACAACAAGAAGCTAATAAACCATAAAAAATTGCAATTTCGAAAACTCGAGTTTTTAACAATAATGAGACCTGCGCAATTCCCTCAAACGTCCTTCACACTATCCAACAACAAATTTAATAAAAAATGGTGAAGCTATTTTTTTGAAAATTTGCAAAATGTCCCAGGGGCTTCATGTAAAATTAAAATATCGGTTTCATGAAGTGTGGACATCAGCCAGATCGGTTGGGAATATCAGTTTTGCAGAAAATCTGACGGTTTAGCCGCAAGGCGATGCTCACAGACGGACAGACTTTTTGCCATTAATCTATTTTTCCGCCCACAAAACTTCTGGATTCTGCCTACACCACGTGTTAGTGTTTTTTTTAAATTTAGCATCCGAATTAATTTTTCGTTGCCAGGGCCCTGTTATAAGAGTTTTTTACCGAAAATTCGCTGTTTTCGCTCAGCATTGCACTAATTTTCCCCCTACCGTGGTATCTGGTAGCGAGAAAATAAAAGTAGATTTGTCAATGTCCATTAGCATTCATTGATAGTAAGTACTGGTAAAATTGTCCGCGTAGTTGTGATGATGTTTGCCTAAATAATAACGGATAAAGTAAATACATTCGTCATACTTATTCGGGATAAGACGTTATTTCTTTGAAAAATATTCACATTCTTTAGACTTAAGTTACAATTTTACTTAAACAAGTTACTGAAACCACCAACGACCAAAGCCAATGTATGTCATTGGCGCTATCTCGTGTAACTATTTCTACTACGAACTAAACATTCGAATTGCCTTGTGCTTTAACTTCATTTCGAATCTAACTTCGAATGCGCATGATTCACTTCGTATTTATTCTGTTATTTAAGGGTAATTGCAACAGTTGCGGTGAAGTTAATCAGTTTTTTGCTGTGAGTAACTGGTTCCAAACGGTATGTGTAGGTTATTGATTGTAATTGTTGATGATCGGCTTGCATTCTACACTTGAACAATGTATTCGGTTATTGAAGTGAGGTTATTTATTTGATGTCCACTGTCACAGAGGCTAAAATTCAAAGTAACTATTTTGCATTGTTAAAGATTTATGTGGCTCCAATAATTATGTATGATGAGTCGTAAAAGACAATACACTTACAAGACGAACTGATACGATTAGAAAAAGAAGACGATTAAGAATTTAGTTCAGACGACGACTCTAATTGTTAAAGAGCAGTAAATCAAAGCAGTGGTTCTTCGATAAAGATAAACGTAATTATACTGCCAATGCTGCTTAACGGCAAAAACAAATTGTAGTCTCAAGAAGGGATCTGTGACGACTAAACGCAAATAATAGAATAATGAGAAGAGCAGACTGTAACTAAACACCGGGAAGAAATGTGTCACATCTAAATGAAAAATTATCATACAAAACAAAAAGGAAGGTGTATTTTAATAAGAACAGGATGGTAATACCTGCGAAAGTCCTCAAACAAGTAAGTTGGATAGATAAAGATACAATTGTATAGAAAACTTCAACGAACAAGAATGAAAATACTTTGCACTATTATCACTGTCATTAGTTACCATATGAACGTCAATAAGCTTGCATTTTACCTGGTGTTTCTTTCATATATTTAACATCAGAGATAACGGTTATCAGCCAAGTAAGCTAGAATTACCACAATATTCAAACGTCTAAGAGCTTATATGTTTGCAACAAACGTTTTTCTCAACGGTGTGAATAAGTCATGGCC
Organism: Acheta domesticus; assembly: GCA_031308135.1. Classification (NCBI taxonomy): domain Eukaryota; kingdom Metazoa; phylum Arthropoda; class Insecta; order Orthoptera; family Gryllidae; genus Acheta; species Acheta domesticus. The sequence goes on from JAHLJT010000231.1 coordinate 21,060, forward strand.
CCATTAAATACAGCCTTGCAGCAAATTGTAGAGGACTTTTTTGACAAACAGATAAATAAAAAGTCTCAGAAACAAACCAAAGAGCGTAAATCAGCGTAGAGAGAATTTCCACTGTTGGAAAGCCACTTTTGCGGGATATTTTCGAGTCGTCAATATTAAATAGTATTAGATTATTATACTCGTAGTATTAAATATCGAGTAACCCAGATGCAAAAGCCGCTAAATGCACTTTTTGTGGATTTTGAGTTTTGAGCACACAAATGTTTTTCAGCGCCTACACGATGGAATATGTTGCAGGGTGTAAACTCCGCACTAAACCGCTGAAAGCGGCTGTCGAAATCATGTTTGTTTCCAAAAGCCGCCTAACTGCACGGTGGTCTTCGTGTGCAAAGCCAGCTAAATGTCTTCTTGCAAAACCCGTTCAATAGGCATGGCATTCGCCCTACCATGTCCGGATGCAAAGCACAGTGGTGTAGGAAAAGGACGAGTTTATCAACAGAAATTGCCCGCGCAACTGACATCAGACTTATCGAAATAGCCATTCAAAGCTCCTTCGGCTTTTGTAAGATTAAAAGAAGCTGAGGTGTTCTACACAGACCTGAGGAAAATGAGAGGGTGAATGTACTCTCAGCTACGATGTCAAAAGCATCTACCAAAGGTGCCAGACCGTCGGCCTGTTATTCCTGTCAAATGTACCTTTAACAACTTAACCGTCTGCCAGGGCTCCTCGAAGGGCCACCTGATAAACGACACAATATTTTGATTGCAAATCAATATTCCCATGATCAAATCAAATATGGTCGATGATTCACAACAGACTGACTCTCCTAAACTTCGAAGGAACGAAAAAACTTCGGTCGTTTTACGACGGATGTAGGGTCGGAATAAAAAACATGTCGATGCTGTCACTGGTTTGTTCTCGAAGCTCTCGACAATCTAGAAGAAATAGAACTGTGATTCCTATGGGGACCTCTTGATCCCATATGACAGGGTAT
>JAHLJT010000232.1:0-16108 GCA_031308135.1 Acheta domesticus
TTTGGAAGATAAGATTGTTCTCAGCTGATAGAAGGGAGCATCGTCTTAATAAATTAAACCATTTTCAATAAAACAGTTCAATACAAAGCAGAAAAATTGGGCATGCAAAGGAAAACAAAGATAATCAAGCTTAAATATACAATTATAATATATGAATCAATTTAAATGATATTGCTTTTATACATGTGTGGAGAATAACCATGAAATTATAGTTTGAGAGTGCTCTATTATGCCCCCTCATTTACATACAACATAATAAATAAACACTTATGACTTCATCCTTCAACTCTCCACAATGGCATATGTCAATTTTTCCATTTAAAGGGATGGTGATCATCTTATACCACAGGAACCAATTTAGAAATAAAAGCTATTCCAAACTAGCTTAAACAGTCTCCTCCTACTACATCATTAGCCATTATTTACATTATGTCAAATTTTCAATTCTAAAAAGTTACCCACATTTGCTTTAAAGCTTACTTTTCCAGGATAACCATGTTTTCTTCATTGTTCTTGTACATTCTGTTTTGGAATGGAACAACTACCACAACCCTGGAGGTGTTTTCTTTGCTTTGAATATGTGTATACACAATGACACTAAATGCCAAAGTTAACATGACTCATAAATAGATCATAATTTCAAGTCAGAAGTTATCAGATGACATGAATACGCATATTCATGATTTATTTTGCAACTACATGTATAAAGATCAACTCTAATTGGTAAATTTGCAGACCAGATGAAAGGCACGCATGACCACACAGGATGTTTCTGGATCATAACAGCACAAAACACACACAAAAACACACAAGAGAACCTATAATCCAACAGATATTACAAGAAGTATTTATTAACAATTCTTAATTAAAAGTTTAAAATAAGGAATCTTATGTATTATGCCAATCAGGGTAACTATGTGACACTGGATAAAGAATTTAAAAAGAAATATAAAGATGCCCAGAATTATCAAGGCGATCATGGTGCAAAGTCAGACTAAAATTAGAAAGATACAACTACCAGATACGACCAGAACCGTCACTAGTCTTCCAAATGAGGCACTACTAACAACCAGACAACAGTCTTAACCCCATCAATTGCATTTTTTTTATTTAAAAACTAAGGAAGCCTTTGTTATCTCACACACTTGCACATGGCACAACAGATTGCATTCAGTTTCTTCCACCCAGAACATGCTCTTAGAAACATCATGTCCTTTATGTGGTTTGTTGCTCAAATTGATAAACACACTTCAAGTATAAGCACTCAACATATGCAACCAGTCGCAATGTCTGAAAACACAGCAGCGAGGAATTCATTAAGAAATGAGCAATTTTCAACATTTTAATATATATCTGCTTTTCACATGAATTCTGCAATAGAAGTAACATAACCACTCTGCAATGGAAAAATCTCTGCTATTCATTCACATAAAATTTTTTTCTAGTCAACATGATTCCAACTGTACAATTTTACCTAATATAAAAGGAACTCCATGTGTTTCAATAGACCTAAGCTTTAGATGCTTATTGTCTCTAACACACTTCATTGAAATTGTACGGTTTATTATACTTTCACTGGTATAGTTTGTACAGATGTTGAACACAGTTATTTAAAACATCACTTGCTGCCAAACTATTAGCTAAAATCACATTAGCTGAACATAGTGTCAGTAATATAATTTTTAAAATTCTCTATTGTACTTTTAACACAAAATATGCTTCAAAAACCAACAGCCAGAAGTATTATCACACATAAGATATGTAGTATACTACAATATGGAAGCATCTGGGTTATTAAATTTAAAATATAATTTTTTATTAAATCATTAATGGCAGTGAAACTTAAGTGGATAAAGGAAAGAAGACTCTAAACCCCTCCAATGATCAATTCCATAGTATAAATGACTCAAACTAAAAACAACAAGAATGTCATCATTGGCTTTTCAACTCCTTTCCAATACTGTACGACACTATTTTATTCCAATCAATCTTTGTTCTAGTAACAGGCAACTGCCTCCGTAGCGCTTTAAATGTTGTATCTGACATAGTCTGGTAGTTCTCTGAAATGGCTGTCTGATATTCATTTTCTGATTCTTCAACTATCCTCAGGAACTCTTTAGCTGTTTGCTGTTCAGTCTGAAGAACAGTAACACCATAAAAATTCAAAAATCAAGATAACACAATAAAAAAATATCAGCTCCCACCTTCACCATTATAATAACACCACAAAATACTCACACTTATATTAAGCACCTCTTTAACATCTTTAGAGCTAACAAGCTGAACATTGCCATCTTCATAATAGTGAACTTGAACTTTCAATAATCCTCGCAATTCAGCAGTACCCGAGGTAAAACTGATGACCCCACTGAGAACGCCAACGACCGTTCCTGAAACCATATAAGTTGTTGAAAGTATTATTCCCTCTCCTTTCCCATAAATGTACTTGCCACTAAAGTAAGATTCTGTAGCAACAATTAAAGAACACTTAGTGTTCCGCCTCACACATTCACCTATATATTTTAATTATTTATATTCCCATAAATAAGTAATGTGCTCATTAACCACACAAAATTATATTAAAGTAGGATGGCAATGATTTAATTGTGAAAAGTTGATTTAAATATACTTTTTCTCTTGATTTATGTCCACTACACATTTTTCTACTTTACAGTCATATTTCCAAAATTTGCCTTTTTTGTAGTGAACCATCATTTTCATTAATAAAATGCATAAATCAATTGATACATACCATCATTGATTACAAAAATATATATTTTCAATTTATATAAATTAGCATAAAAAAATTAAGTACTACCTGAGAATATTAGAAGTTCAACTTGTTATAAGCCAAACATGACACAGTTTGAAATAATTTAGGTTGACTTGTTTACTAAATAATGCAACAATTAGTGAATAATATTTTAACTATAACATGAGTAATATTCTTCATTAATTAAAAAAAAAAAAAACATAAATGCACTATGAAATAATAGAATTTAAGATTACTATAAATTTAACATGAATAAAAATGCTTCTTAGTATTTAGGTTTTTACTGAAGATTTAGATACATTTACGTTGGGTTAGATGGTGCAAAATTGCAAGTAGAAATATTTAAAAAAGCCTGATTTTCTCCGTTTTAAAGATTTTTCTTTTCACATTAGAGTGCTCACCTCAGTGCATAAAGGTTTACTTCACACAAACAAACATTTCAAGATTTATAATTATTTATGTAATGACGCACTTATTTACAGGAAACCAACATCATTGTTATTCCCATTTGCAGATAATTTTCTGAACCGATCATACACATTGGTGAAGGCCCTTGAAACTAAGAAAATGATGAAGCAAGGAAATTAATTTGTATGTTGCAAATCACAACATGTTGACTATTATTTCTATGAAGATAATAGAATGTTGGCCAGGGAAACGTAGAAATATTTTACTTAATCAACAAAGTTAATTAGTGTAATCAATTAAACAAAACATCTTAAAAAAGCTCTCCTGCATCATTTCTAACATTTTAAAAATTTTTATACGCAGCACTGAGAGCACAAGTGGACTAACCCACATTCTTTGTGAATGTGAGTTACGGGCATTAACTAATAATATAATACGATATTTAATATCATATTGTGTTATCAGTTAATGTCAATAACTCACATTCACATTCACAAAGAATGTGGGTTAGTCTACTTGTGCTGTCAGTGCCTCATATTAACTTACAAAAACAATTTCAGCTCACTACAGAAGTTGTATTAATATTATATTTATATTGTTAGATATGTTATTAGTGTTAGAATTCTTTCCAAAGTGTTTTGTTTAATTGATTACACTCAGTATTACAAGCAATTCTGTTTTAAGTATAAATTTTAGACCCATTTTGAAGTTAACGTGTCTTATTGATCACAGTTTAATTTTGATTCTGAAATAAAAATTAGTTATTGTTGTATTTTTATAATGAATTTGCTCAAGTGTTTTTCAATTTCAGTGTAGGAATAATAAAGGAGTGGGTATTTCATTCTTTCTAATTTATGATCATTCTTGACTGTAATGGGCTTCTCTTGTGCCTGGTTTTCCAGTTCGAGTAAAAATGTAGATTGGTGAGGTTCATTAAGTCAGTGAGTCATGAGGATATCATTATTCAAATCCACATGCAAGATGAGTTGGTAAGAACTGTAGTAAGGTATGTTTAGATTTGTTTTATTGTTATAGAATGTTCATTAAAAATATTCAAATTGTTTCATAACTGTTTTGTTATATTTAATTGTTAACTGTGTTGTTCTGCTCTCATAGCCCTGGTGAAGGAACAGTACATTCCAAACTACTATACTGCGATTTTTCTAACTGCGACCTTCAAGGCCACTCAAATCCCATCTTCGCGATGGAATATGTCACGGCATTTCGCGTCTTTCTCAGTCGTTCCGCTAGATTCCGCACGATCGCGACCGTATGAAGCAGTGCTTGCGATCATGCGACTTCTACCGGCAAGACCGAGAAAAGACGCGAAATGCTGTGACATATTCCATCGCGAAGATGGGATTTGAGTGGCCTTGAGGGTCGCTCTTAGAAAACTCGCAGTATAACTACAATACTTTCATTTAACTGACTTTCCCATTTTCTTCATGATAATTACTGGAGATTAATTTGAATTTAAATTGATCAACAGTTGTTTTAAGTAGATTACCCTTATAAATGAAATGTAACTCTAAAACTGGCATTCATCCACTGATCATTCTATATAATAACCACATTATATATACAAAAAAGTATTTACAAGTTTAATTACTTTTGAGGGAAATGACAACCTGGACCAAGAAGTAGCATTTGACCACATTATTTTCCAGGCATTATGTAGGTACTACAATGTCTTCAATATTTAAGGATATATTTTATTTTTTTTCTTTTGAAACAAACAAAATGTAAAATTATTGATTAACCTGATACTAAACAACAATTGTATCTTCACTATGTTCAAAAGTAGTAATTTAAAAAAGTTGGAAAACAAGTAATCAAAGAAAATAAAACAAAAACTAAAAGTAATCCTGATCACATGCCATTGCTTTCACCTGATTTTCAACAAAGAATTCTTTACTAAGAATATTTATCATGTCTTTATGAGCATGAACTCAAAATATGAAGAATAAAGCAATAAGGTACAAAAATAATTTCATAATTTTCTAGATAAACATCTGAAAATGCAGAACTTTTATATATTTTGAACTAATTTCCATTTACAATCATAAGATTTATTATCATTTAAAAAACAATCCACTATAGTGCATGCATTTCACTAAAAATGCCACCATTCAAGAGTCATGTGAACCTATTCATTTAACACCTTGCATTATACATCTTAAATTACGTATTAATTAAGTGGTTCAAATTCTAATACAGAAATAATAATAATTTCAACTAATCCCTCTTCTTAATGTTTAAGGAAATTTACGTCAAGGTCTCATATCAATTTAGTTATCAGACCTCAAATGCAAGACATAATATTAAAGGGTACCGAGTATCAATCAACATGATTGCACAAAATCATTATTTCTAGTACATTAAAATGCACCAAGTCCTTACAACCTTATCAGACAGGACAAGTTTTGGAATACATTGTTCCACCTTCAGGACTACTCTATAAGACAAAACAGTTACACTCACATAGGGATACACAAGTCTAATTTACCTGGTACATCATCACATCCCAACATCCTGAATCTAACACGTATCAATTGATTTAAATCTAGCACAATTGATAAGATTTTTAGAAAGTGCTGAAGATGGAATAATATAATCTAAAACATTGGGAAACTAATTATTTTATTTATACCTGACCAACAGCATGTCAATGGAATTTGATATTCAAACAAGGTGCTGTGAAATGCAGCAAATATAAAATACAAAAGGTGATGCTAATGAAACAGCAGTGACCATACTGAAAGACCTAGACTTCCATGTGGGTTATATATGCTACGGTCCAAAGTGGCACATTTAAGGAGCAGCAACTTTACATTAAAATACTTCTAATATTTAGAAACAATTATTGTATTTTTTTTTAAATATTCAGAAAAGATTTATTGATTATTGGTATTTAAAAAACAAATCATTTAGCTACCTGTCAAAACTAAATGTGACAGATGAAAGAATATCTTGTATGCTCAGTACTCTACTAGGTATATAAAACTATATTTCTTCTTTAATTTAGAAAAAAATGTTAATCAATACCTAATAAATTCTAAATCTACATTTCTGAGATACATTTCACTTTCATTGCCCAGAGTAAATTTTTGTAAAAAACAAACTTGGAATACATTTTGTTATAAAATATCATTTGCATAAACTGACGTTAGGAAAGCAGTTTGATCCCAGCATGATGGTAGGCAAGGGAAACAAAACAATATGTATTTGCAATAAGCGTGAGAAAGACCAGCGTTTTCATACTGTTAATCTGGTATTTTGAGGTGCTTACCAGTAATTCTTAGGTTGAAACTGATGATCTTCTATACAAGCAGTTAAGGTAATTTCATCACCATCACTTTTGCCAAACACACTACATATTCCGTGTTTGTAATGGCTGGAAGTGTAGACCGTAAATTCTGACTCCAAAGTAGATCTCCATGACTCAGCAACTTGATCAGGTTCCCATGGCTAAAGATAAATGTATCATAAATATTAAAATATGTTCACTTCAGTTACCAAATTCATTTATTTATTACAAGTAGCATACCTGATACTCTGATGCCTCTTTCCTCAAGTGATCATAACGAAAACTCTGTCTTGATCTAGGATCAGCAAATCGTCCATTTCCAAGGTCATTGTGTTCAGTTATCAGTACCTGATGGTCAGATCCTTCTATTTTTACTGGAGTCAGTTGATCCTTGTTGTAATGCGCAAAGGCTCTGAAAAGGAATAAAGATTGAAAACACATAAATGACATGATGTTTATGGGCAAGTACAAACCATTCACAAAGCTAGAAGAAAAACAAATTGCCACCTAAGAAATACAAAGATGAAGGCTTAGGAAAATAATGTTTTTAAAAAGCTAAACAAAACTATTGATTTATTTCTTTAGTTATTTATTTGACATTAAAAACAAGTTAAAAACTGTGTGTGGCCTACTAAGGGGAGAGATGTATTTTGAGCATGTCTCTTAAATTCTGGGACCCTGACCGTAACCCATTTACAAGTTGAATTATGAATACACATGGAAACAAGCGTTTTTGTCAAAAATTGATCAGAAAATATTTACTCCCATATAATGAAAATGGTTTGCAAAGACAAATTAGCTTCAGATTTTGGATATTATCCCTTATTGTGCCGTTTGTGAAGGAATCAACTTACTCACGCATGTTTCTGTAGAGAATTTAATAAAAGTGGGGGTGTTGCAATAATAATCCAGAATAATCAAATCCAGTCTATTGATTTACAAATTAGAGATATGAGCATTGAAATGACTTTTGAAGTAGCAGGGGTAGATGTAAACACAATGAAAGGAAACCTAAAAATCATAGGCATTTATAGATCCCCAAATTCTAGTGTTAATGACTTTCTGCTCAGGTTTGAAGAACTTTTAACTAAACTTATAGGAAACAACAATTGTAAGTTAATTATTTTGGGAGATCTAAACATTAATATTGAACATAATGAACTACATGATTTACTAAAGAGCTTTAATCTTCATGATGTAGAGTTAGGGCCAACACGTGTTACAACCCATTCCAGCTACCTGATGTGGTCTACCATAGACCACATCATTACAAACATCGAAATGTATAAATACACTTCTCATAATATTGATTTTCATCTATTTGATCACTCTGCACAAATCATTGAAATAATCAATTGCCCCATGAACTACCTAAATACACATTCACCCGTGACAAGTGATACTAAACTACATTCGTTAAATGAACTTCTTCTAAAAGAGGAATGGACTAAAGTACACAATAGTAGTGATATCAATGAGAAATGGAACTTATTCCTGAGTACATTAAATCGTCATTTGAATATTGCATGTCCCATTATTTAGAGGCAAATTAATGTAGCAAAGAAACCAAAATTAACCTTCCGAATGAAATTCTTGTTCTTAGAGATAAAATAAAAAACACGTATGACCTGTTCAGAGATACAAAGAACCCGTTTTATAATGAAAAGTATAAACTATAAAAAACTATATAGGGTGAAACTGATGAATGAGAAAGCTTATCAATTAAATAATAAAGTTAACTACTCAACAAATAAATCTAAAACATTGTGAATATAATAAACAATGGGAAAACACAGACTCTCAAAAACATACACCTACTATATGAAGGCAAGTTTCTTGATAATCCTTCTGATATTTATAGAACCTTTAATTGTCATTTCTTAAATTCAAAGCAGGACATTGTAACCAATAATACTATTAATCCTATATCTTCTGGAACTTTAAATTATGTTTCTCCATCACACAAATGCTACTGAAGTTAATCAACTGATAATTCCATCAAAAAATAGTTGCTCGACTGGGAATGATGAAAATATCTTCAATAATTCTTAAAAAATGTAAGCCTGCACTTCTTAATATATTAGTTTACTTAATAAATTCATCTCTAGCTACATTCACTTTCCCAGAATCCCTAAACAATTAGTATTGTAAGACCACTTGCTAAGAATAATAATACACAAGATGTTAGAAATTACCGACCTATAACCTTAACTTCAGTATTTGGCAAACTCTATGGAAAAAGTTATATTAGCAATACTTAATTGTTTTCTTGAATCTAATAATATCCTCAATAAAGCACAAACATGGTTTCAGGAAGGGCTTCTCCACCACCACTGCTGTTGTAGAGTTCATACATGAAATCATTGGAAATTTGGAATCAAATAGAAAAACAGCAGGTTTATTCATTGACCTTCAAAGGCATTTGATAGTGTACCTCATGAAAAACTGTTTGACAAAACTTGATTTACTATGGAATAAGGGGTGGAGTTCATGACCTCATTAGATCATACCTCACAGGACGTAAGCAATGTACCGAGATCTTCTGGCAATCTGAAAATTTCTTATCCAAAGTTAAATAAATTTTGATACAATTACCACCGATGTTCCGCAAGGATCTGTGCTTGGATCTTTGTTATTTCTATTATATGTTAATGATATTCCAAGCTCATCTAATTTCTCTGTAATTTCTTATGCAGATGATACAACATTAATAAGTAGTGGGCAAAATCATCTAGAAACTAATCTGACTGAATCATCGAAATCAAAAGCTATTTGTCCATAAATGAATTGAAATTAAATGTTGATAAAACTGTATTAATCAATTTCAAGTTTCATCATGGTTACCAACACCAAAACATAAAAGTGGCAGTAGACAATGAATCATTACCACACTGATTGTCATAAGTTCTCAGTAATATTCATAGATCTGAACCTAACATATAACAAACAAATTGATACACTTTGTAATAAAATAAACTTTAATATATTCCCCTTGAGATACTTTTCCAGATACGTGGAAACTGATGCACTTTTTCAGTATATGGGATAACCTTCTCTAAACTTCAATACGGTATTGAAATTTGGGGTGGTACAACACAAAAAATATGGATAGATTAATGGTTCTACAAAAGAAATGTATAAGAAGCATTTTCAAACTGAATCCCAGAGAGTCCTGTAAAGATTTCTTTATTAATATGAATTACTCACTGTTGTAGCACTGTACTCTTACAAAGTAATATTACTATTGAGAAATAATCAAAATCAATATTTTATGAGCAATAAAGAGATACATAACCACCATACTAGAGGACATAGGGACTACCACAGGATATACACTAGCAAGTCTTCAACTAACAAAGATCCTTTCTGCATTGCTGCACAGCTTTTTAATAATCTCCCAGTTAACATAAAAACTACTGATGATAAATATTTCAAAACACTGCTTAAACGTCACCTTACTAGTATGTGTCCACATTACTAGCATGTGTCCTGCATTGCTTTAGCTTTCTGTAATTAAAAACCATGTACCGCTACAAGAGTGACCACTCTTTGTGCCAGTGATCAAATAAAATAATGTAATTATATGTCAAGATCTTGCAATGAATGTAATTATTATTAATGTCTAATGTATTTACTGTTACTGTAAGTTAATTAAACTACTACTGTAAGTTAAGGGAAGTATTCACTCTGTCTGCCACTGTATCATAATCTACTAGTTATTGTTAATGTTATTTGTTATGTGATAATGAGTCTTTGTGTAGTTTAAAATGTAAATTACTTTAATATTTATTATGAGCAATTGCATGCCTATTATTCATGTAATTTATCAAGTAAACAATATGCATTATTCCTTTAAGTTATGTAATTGAATGAATAACTTAAATTAATGTAATTGTCTATATTAATCAATTGGGTTTTTTGTTTTTGACATATAATTTAGAAAGATAATGTTAACTTATTGTATTATTACTGCAGGTTAATGAAATTAATTTTCTGTAATTTTAATTAATTTCAAGACAGGCTTTGCTTGATGCTTTATGTAAGTCTATAAGCAATAAAATTTTATTAATTATTATTATTATTATTATTATTATTATTATTATTATTATTATTATTATTACTGCTGCAAGAACGTGGAGAATGGTAATTTGGATAATCAAATTCCTCACTAAACTCTACAAAATGCACACAGATAGTAAAGTTCCATTCATCCAGAAGCTAAACAAGAAGTATTACACGTCTCTTAGGTGACAATTAGCAAATAGTTGTTAAGACACAAAAGCACAAATAAAAACAATGTAGTATGGGTGTCAACTTATTCATCTAACATTCATTCCATTTCTTTTAGCAAGTAATAATGCATCTGATGACAGAATACTTACTCTTGTTATTCATATTGATATCTTTAAACTGAACAATGGAACCTCTATTAAATGATCACTGACATATTCAGATAGAAAAATCTTTTGTGACGAGAGGCAGTTATTAAAAGGGGGTTTTACCCTCAGAGTTCTTAGTAAGAAAAAATCAAATGTGAAATACATGATTTTTTAATGTATGGAAGCATTCTAAAGAGGTCTTTAATATTTTGTGAAGTTTGAGTATAAATTATTTGCCTTCATAAAATTGAAATTTGATGCCGGTTCTCATTAAAATAATTTGGCAAAAGAGGTGTCTTTCCCTCTCACACTTAAACATACCACTCAAATTCTAGTTTGCTAATAATGAAAATTCAGCCATTGATGTTTCTCACCTGAAACATCATATTTGTAGATGTACCAGAGATCCATTAAGCATCCACTGGTATAAGATTGTTTTCACAATATTACACATTGTGATTGTGTGTACCATCGATGGTACATTCATTCTGGGTACTACTGATGGTACGATCATTTGAATATACAAAACATTTCTCCTACATTTTGAAGAAATACACAACTACGAAAGATTCTTAATTCTGCCTTCCTCAAAACTTAAATACATTAGTAAGAATATGAAAGGAACAATATGAAATAGGTTTTAATACTCAAAACCAAAACATATCTTAACATCTAACTCGCCACTGACCCCAAAACAAAATCAGGATTTCAAAAATTGAATGCCGTTTATTTCTAAAGTAAAAAATATGAACAATAATTTGCAGCCACAGATGTCAGGACACAAAATGCACATAAAGAAAGTTAAAGTAAAACAGAATCTATAGCACAAATGTAATAATATAAGCTCTTATTTGTATTATTACTGTATTTACATCATTACTATTTTTAATTTTAAAAATAGTTTCTCTCATTTCAAATGATTAATATGTAATATTGTATTATTGTCTTAAGATTCGGGTACCGTTTACTTACCGGGAACGGACGCCATTTTTGCTCGTCCTGCCACAGTACCAACCTCATGAACTTTAAGTGAAATGTGGGTTGATTTGCTAACGTAACGAAACCAATGTATTATTTTACGCATGTACTACGAATACTTACTTGTTGCTATTTGACTATTCCCAATGATACAATCCAAACATAATTGCTTTTCCTTTTTTGTAATTGGAAATCAACCCCCTCCCCAATTCCATCTGTGTAAATGAATTTTCAACACCAACTGAAGTACAATATTTGACTTTTAAAGTATTTAAGTTATAAATACGATAAATGTTTACAATATTAATACGCTGATGGATAACACACAGAGATAAAAGGCGTTCTCTCTCTCCTGTAAAATTTGGCTCCTTACAGTCACGGATTTTTGACTACTAGATGCATTGTGAATGACAAAGTCAGATTATGTATTATATTGTTATCTCACCACAAGCCAACAAAAATAAACAATGCACGAAAAAATCTCGACACGCTACTTGTATGGCAGATTATACAAGCATCCGTACGCTTTCTTGAGCTCCAGAATCCCTATCCCCTTTCTTCTACTATATTAAATGCATGCACGCACGTATGTGTGTATGTAATAAAAGCAGAACAAAAAATTATATTAAACAGTACTCAGCGCTTCCAAGGATGCGCAGTCGCGGCCAATCAGTTCAGTCTTCAAAACCACGCCAAAATGGTGGATGCAAGCACTACGGTAAGCACTAAATATATTTAAGTAGAATACATAAATATACATGTACAATTGACATTAAATAATAATGTAGGGCATACATATAATTATAATTTGTATTTTGAAGAACTATAATTAATGTGTTGCGTTATTTTAAACTACTTTTTCAAATATGTATAAATGTTCAAGCGGTAAAAAATAATAATTGCGCGGTAAAGTAAGGGGCACGAACTCAATTGGCCAACAAATTTAACACGACGGTGTCACGCGTAGCACTTCACCGTACTTCGTGGTTGAGTTACGTTTAAAAGATTCCACTGAATGTGGTTAGCAACATTTGGGAATACAAAAGGTACTCCCGAGCAACAGACCTTATTTACATCGACAAACAAGCTATAAATTTCATAAAACTTTCGACGAAATGGCTACCCCCTAATCTTACATTGTATTTAGCAAAATTTGATTGCCCAAGAAAACATGCGAGAACTTAAGGATTTCAAAATAAAAATTCCGAACTTTTGTGATATTATTGAACAGTTTATACTTTTGCATAAAGAAACTCTTTGCCTACCTTTAAAATATTGTTGTTTTTTAGTTTCAGAAACTAACAACAAAGCAGTTCAACGAAATACGAAGAGACGCTATTTCCACGATTATCAGAAAAGGACAATAGGTATTTATTTTTTGTTTTTCTTTAGAATTCCGACATAAGATTACATTTCTTCAATGTTTCAATTTGTTCAAGTTTTCGCTTCCGTGAGCACAACTCTAGTCACTCACAAACTACGGAAAGTTTCTGATGTCGAGAACAAGAAATATTTGGCTTGAAAATTCTCTCATTTCCATGTCTTCCGGTGTTAGAAAATACTGATAATACGCTTCTAAGCCGCTTTCAATTAAAAAAAATACAATTCGTTCCAAAATTCGACACTTGTACCATATGATTAGCTCGTTAAGAGTTCATCGGCTATAGCCGATGAACGACAATGTTCGTTTTTTTTTAATAACTAGAGAGGGATTCCGGATATTTCGTGATTTAACGAAATTTGTTAAACTTCTTTTTCATTCTTTCTTCCCTCGAAGTTGAGTCGTCAAAATTTGATTGCTTTCTCGGGATTTCGGAGGATCAAAACTGAGTATTTGATGGGAGTAATGGGAGATGCGAAATACTGTAACATTCTGGCAAATTTGGTTATGAAACATTTAATGCAAAGGCGATCCACCGAATCTGTAAGTTTCGCTGAATTCATTCTACAGAGTCCTTTCTCTTTGCCAAAAATATAGGATACTAAGGTTATTTGCAAAGATCCATGGACAAAATGTACAAACATTTTATACCCTTCATTACTCTTGGAGACACAAAAACCCTGGTAAAAATTCTAGACATTAAACTAGAATTTCATGTTTTTAGTGAAATTATACTTTTATTAAAATGTTTCAGTTATTGTAATTTCAATGAATGTATCCACTGTAAAATTATAATTATGATATAAAGGATTTTGTTAAAAGATTGAAGGGTAAAATATGCCCTCCTTGATACTCCATATGACCTGATGTTGGTGCTAGTAGGATCAAAATAGGATGTCCACTCATTTCCTGGAGCAAATTTCCCTTACTTTGCCGGTTTCCCAGTGCACTTTTTTTTTATTTTTCACTGATAAAATCTGTGGAGTATTTCATGCTGTTTTTAAAAAAAAATATTATTATCACTATTATTATTAAAAAGCAGTATTATCAAGCCTGATACTAATTTGCCAGCTCTCCAATTTCACCATGACAAAGAACAACTTTTTTTTCATTCAACGAATTATGTTGCTACATTTTAGTGAACTATTTTTTTTAAGGATAATATTTAGTAATATATTGTTTAATGTAATGTAATGTATTAATGTAATGTATTAATGTAATGTATTTAGTAATATATTTTACAAATTTTCCTGAGGTCTAACTCTTCTACAAATTCTATGATTTTTTTCTGGTTTACCAGAAAGTGGCCACCTGTAATAATGGATATCATAGTTATGTCAACTGATTTTAAGAAAAATAAATCCCAGGGCAGACAATAATTCGTGTACTACTTAAATTCATAACAATTCCTCAAACACTTCCATGTCATTTTCTAATGAAATTCAAATTAGCTTCATGCCTTTTTTTCTTTCTTTTCCTTTTTTCGTTTACCAATTGAGTTATTTTGTTTGTAGATTTCTGGTCTAATATTCCAACTTATTAAGATGCACTGAACCATTGGAGCAATCGATTTATTGGTTACAAGCCAAAAAAGGGATGGAGAACAGTCTCACAAGAGGCTCCAATCTCCCACTTCACAAGGGTCTCCATCCCAATTTTATACCGGCTAAATTGTCCTCGAGCATTATCGTTGTTCCTGCTAAGACTCTGACCAGGAGGTCCTAGAGTATTCTAGCAGCCAGCTGCTCTGATCACTACCAGACGAATGCGCCCTAAAAAACGGGCCATGGGCCGCGCCGGTCTCGATACCATGAGAATGTACTACTTGTTTACCTCTATGCCACCGCCCATAAATGACTACGTAATTTTCCGACTAGCACAAACCTAAAATGTCATGCTTAACTATCTATAAAATTAAAATTGCATGTTTATAGTGCGATTTTTATAAGTGTGTCCCAAGGCCCGTCTTCACGATGGAACATGTCACGGTATTTCGTGTCTTTCGCAGTCCTGCCGCTAATGTCGCATGATTGCGACCGTATCAAGCAGTGCTTGCAATCATGCGACATCTAGCGGCCGAGAAAGATGCGAAATGCAGTGTGATATTCCATCGTGGCAAAAGGGGTTTCAGGGGCAGTTATGTAAAAAATTCACTATAGGAATCATTCTCCCCACAGTGTTGACAGATTCTATCTACTGCAATCACAGGCACATAAAGACCAATGCCGAGAATGTATCATGTGCGGTTTTTGCGACATCTTCCATCTTTTCTCTCCCTCCCCCCCCCCCGAGTCCACTGCTCTCAAAATTCAGGGATTCGCGTAAAATCTTAATGCTACCGACTATCAAAATTAGTTGGCGATGCTGACTGCAACTTCAACAAAGGATGTGGAGAACTTTTGAGGGAAGAACTTCTAGGCGAGATAATTTCTGTCAACAAATCGTCTCGTATGACGCAAGGGAGTCCCATGCACTCATTTATTATAATAGTAATATTTATTGATATTTATTTAACTAAATTCTAAAATTCTCAGTTTAATTAACTAGATTCTAAATTCTCAGTTTTAAATATTTTCTTCGTAATCTAGCAATTTAATTAGTACAACATTAATGAATAATTTCATATGTACAAATCTGTTTCATCATAGCTTTTTGTAATTTTTATGTTGTAATGTTTTATCTTAATAAAACTAAATAAAAGGTATTATGTGTGAAAAATGAAATATTTAAAAGAAAATCGTACGTAAGACTTATAAAACCCCTTATCCCTACGTAAAGCCCCAAATCCACCCACTCCAGTCAATTCACACCCTGCCTACCTACGTCTAACATAATGATCGCGCTCGCGTACTAAGAATCTTTCTTGAGATGAAATGTGGCGG
>JAHLJT010000234.1:0-48481 GCA_031308135.1 Acheta domesticus
TAGATGCTGCTGTGCCTTGTGATCAAAAGGTCGTAACCAAGGAGGGAGGAAACGTCTTAATACAAGAGTTTGGAAATCGAGGTCAGCCAAAATGTAGGGCGTAAAAGCACAGGTCGTCCCGATAGTTATCGTCGCTTTGGAATTTGTTCCGAAAAATTTGTGTAAGAACTTGTCTAAACTTCTAGGTCATTCAAAGGACTGGGAAGTGCAAGAAAGTGCTTTATTTGGAACAGCTCACATTTTGTGCAAAGTATTGTAGAGGCACCGAGAGTCCCTAGATCTGCTCCTTAGGTAGCTCGTTGCAACCTGTAGTAGATTTTATATTCAGCCGACTCATAACATTCTTTGTCGTGAAGTAGAGGAATAATAATAATAATAATAATAATAAAATAATAATAATAATAATAATAAGTAATGGTACTACAACACATTATTTCTCATAAAAATAAAACGGTTATGTAATACTGTAATACTAGTTTAATAGTTACTATAATACCCCTAAAGTGTTTTCAACGTACACAAATGTCTGCTCAAGCTAGGATTTGAACTTAACCAAATAGGCTTCGCGAGCAGTCTTCCTGTCCGCTACATCGCCAAGTGTATCATCTGAAAGGGTATCAGTGACACTCTGACCAGCGCCATATTAAGCAAACTTCGCTTTATTTGGGAAAAAATAAAGAAATAATTTGGAGTCGTTTTGAGAAAATCTTATGAACGTATTTTTACTTTCCCGTATACGTACGTATACGGAGTAATATAGGGGAAGTTATGTAATGCTACGGAAAATCGTTTTCGAGATTTCAACGGAAATACAGTTTTGAGGTCCCCTGACACCGAAAAAGGGGTCTTTTCAAAACGTCCGTCCGTTCTGTCAGTCAGTCTGTGAACAACACTAGCGCGTAAACCATACGTGCGATTTCTTCCAAAATGGATATTCCCCGGTCGATCTCCGTCCACTCGAGGCGCCTCGATTTTGAACAACTTTCTTCAAAATCTGAGGGTACTTTACATAAAGCCCCACGGACGTTTCCAAAATTTTCTCAAAAACGGCTCCAAATTTTTTCTCTATATTTCTGGTAAGAATAGAGTAAAATGCACTTATTAAGTTGGCAAAGGTCCCATTTTCACGGTTAACCATGAATTTTGAAAATTGCAAAAGTTTGAAAATTTTTTCGGCGTCTTTCTAGAACTACAAAATTGAAGATAGAGATTTTTTCTTCCCATCAAATTTGTTGTCCAAAGTGAGTTCTTTAATTAAGGTCATGTACATTGTTTTGAAAATTTAGTAGTTTTTGCGCAATTTTGCACGCAATATTTGAAATTTTAAAAAATTACAAAAATTAGATTTTCTCAAAAACAGCTCCAATTTTTTTCTGTAAACTTTTTGTATGGATTGTTCTAAATGTGCGGTATGAGATGACATTACTGCCATATTGCTCTATTCTTTTGTTTTTTCAAAATTACAAAAATGTAATTTTTTGCCTTGTCTTTCACGTCGTTAATATTTACACTAGCGGCGATTTGTTCACATTTTTATATTAATAAGTACATGGGCTTTAAATAATGTCAATTAAAGTTTCTCCAAAATTTAATAGTTTTCTGTGAAAACTAGCTCAAAATTCCGTATTTTCAGAAACGCTTAAACGCCATTTTCTCAAAAATGGCTGCAATTTTTTTGTTCAAACTTTTCGACTGGATAGTGCTAATTGCACTCTTTAACATGGCGCAAAGTTCATTTTTGGGCATTTTTTTGTTTTTTAAAAAATTAGACAAATGTTTTTTTGTTAGCCAACGCCCACCCTTGTGTGTCACACCAAACGTTAGCCATTTGGTGACGCCCCGACCAGTATAGACGCGCAGTTTTTCCCTCAACGTGAGGAGTTCCGCACGCCCACAATGGCGTAGATGGCGAATCAGTATTGCTCATTTAGCGTTACCCAGGGGACACGTGTGGTAGACCAAGGACGCAAGCAACTTTGTCCTCGCTGTGAATTATTATAAGAGCTCAGTCACTGAGGAAAGAGATGTCATTCTGACCCCAAGACCAATATGGGAGCCTCATTTCTGTTAGTTCAAGAACTTACGAACTATATGACATGTCTGCAGGATCACTGCTTTTTGTCCGTAGTTTAGGATTTGTTGAGGTATCCCATTTGTTTTAGATTTTTCCTGATTTTTTTTAGACTACACCTTCAGCCGAAATAACAAGTGGATATGTTGTTACACTCTGTAGTTTCCAAATTTGTTTTATTTCCAGAGCAAGATCTTCATACTTAGTCATTTTCTCGGTCTCTGTTTTCTTTAGATTGTGTGTCAATGGTACGGCAATATCAACATGTATAGCTTCTTTCTTATTCCTGTCAATCAAAACTATATCAGGTCTTTTGAAAGCCACTGTGTTATCTGTAATTATGGGTCTGTCACAATAAATGATGGTATTATTTAGGTGTAGGTGCTGGGTTGTATTTATAATACGGAGGAGCTCCACTATTTAACATTCCACGCTGAGAGCCAATTGTTGATGGACAATCTTTGCTAGTGTGTTGTGTCTGCCCAAGTACGCGTTGTCGGCAAGTACAGTACAGCCGGCCATTATATGTTCTATTGTTTCACCACTAATGCCGCATTTCCTGCATTTGTCAACAACGGGCATGTTCATGCAATGTTTTTCATAGTTTCTAGTTCGGCATACTCTATCTTGGATTGCCATTATAAATCCCTCTGTTTATGGGTAAAAATAGCTGTCTGATAGCCATTGCAGCGAGGATGGTGTTTCAACGTGAGGTTCATGAATAGCTTTGGGAAATTTGCCGTGCACTGCCTTTTGTTGTCATTCTTCTAGATCTCTTTGAATCGTCTCTTTTGGTGTTGATTCTGCTGCAGTTGCCGTTGATCCTGGGCGGGAGGCACTCAAGTTTAGCAGGGTAAAACCATCATCTGCTTGTACAGCCATTTTCATTAATTCTTCACACGAGAGTAACTTTTGCTTCAATTTTCTTTCTTGTGTTCTGCAAAGATTTTCAATGTTTAGTAGTCCCCTTCCTCCTTCTCTTCGGGGTAGATATAGTCTTTTAATAGATGAGTTGGTATGAAGACACCTGAATTTAGTAAGTAGCCTTCTAGTCAATCTATTTAATTCAGCAAGATCTGCACTTGACCACTTGAGAATACCGAAAGAATAGGAAAATGTAGGAATTGCCCATGAGTTAATTGCTATGATTTGGTTTTCCCCCGTTTAATTTAGTGTTCAGAATTTTTGTAACTCTTGATCTATATTTTTCGGTCAGAGCTTTCTTCATGCTAGTATGGTCTATTCGGTAGCTTTGGGCCATGCCTAAATATTTGTAAACCTCATCAGGGGGAAGTTCCTTTATGTCTCTAATTGGTTCATTGCAGCTTTCGATTTGCCCTTTTTAATGTCTATTATGGCACATTTGTCTAGTCCAAAAGACATCTTTATATCTTCACTGAACCCTTTCACTATCTCAATTAGACGGTGTAATTTGTCTCTGGTCTCGGCATAGAGTTTGAGGTCATCAACATACAACAAATAAGACAGTCGTATGTTGTTTCTTTTGATTAATGTATACCCAATTTTTCTGTTATTAAGCAATTGACTCATAGGATTCATTGCTAGACAAAACCATAATGGTGGCAGTGAATCTCCTTGAAACATACCAGAAACCGTTTTAATATGGGTCACTCCTATATTTTCTGAACTCATCCATATGTTTGTTCTCCATTTCGCTATCATTGCACTAAGAGTACGTTTAATTTTGGACACACACCGTATATCTCAAGAACCTTTTGCAACCAACTGTGCGGGACAGAATCAAATGCCTTCTGGTAATCTATGTAGCACATATGCAAGTTGTGTCGTCTTTTGTGAACTTGTTCCAAGGGGACTGCGTCAATTGTCAGCTGATGCTAATTAGCGATGTGAAGAGCTTGTAAACTGTCGATAGGCAGGTGATTGGTCGATGGTTTTGTGTTTGCATCATGTCCCCATTTTTCCTTTGCAGATAGATGTTTCCTTCCATAAAAAAATCAGGAATTGCTGTTGGATTTTCTAGGGCTTTGGGGAAACTTTCAGCTAGTGACTTGTGAACAGCGGGAAAGTATTTCAGCCAGAAATTATGAATTTTGTCAGGCCCAGGAGTTTTCCAGTTGCTGGTTTTACTGATGGCTCTTCTGATATCGTCAGTAGTAAACTCTGCAGCATTCATTGGTGCAATTTTTAATGCTATCATTTCTATGTCTGGCAACCATGATGCATTTGTATTGAAATCCTTCGGGTCGGACCATAACGTAGTCCAGTATTCCCTCAATTTAGACGTTTCTTCTGTGGTTAGGGTTGAACTTGGTTGTCCTTATTTCCCTCCAGGCGCCTCAAGAAGCTCCTTCGGTTTCTGTGAAAATCAGCATTTTCCTTTTCGTCAATTCATTGTATCGGCGGAGTCTACTTCCTTTTGCTTTCGCCTTTTGCCTGAAAGTGTCTAATGAAGATTCAAGTTCCCGGGTACTTTGTGTTCTATTCAATTTTATTCCTGCTTTTGTTGCTAGGATCGTTGTTTTCCTAACTACTCTCTTGGTTTGGTTATTGTTAAGGTACTCCTTTATGGTGTCAGCTTTGGATCTGAGTTCTTTTATTTCTCTTCGAGTTGTTTTTTCCATGGTGGCATGTAATCTCTTATTTGTTTGTTCCCCTTATGATTTGGGTAATACGTCTTTTGGCCATTCAGCTCGATGACAGTAGCTGCTGCACAATAGATAGCAAGGTGTATTTCCGTGATTTTAACATGTTGCTCCAATACATTATTCACCTTCTTTATTGTTTCCTTTGCTTTTTCAATGTTCTTCAGCACAGGGATGAATGGTCGGCCGGATGGTTCTGTATCACGGAATTGTTCAATTAAGCTGCTGAACATGTCTGATATCTTCATATCCTGTGTATCGGTCTCGGGTGGATCATTGTAGGTTTTTTTTTGAAGGTCTTGTTCGCGTGGCTCTGTGTCTGGGGCGATTTCTTCTTGCTGGTGAAGCAGGCACCCAACTTCCCTTCTAATGTTTCCTAATTCGATCTCAGTTAAATAGCGGGTTTGATAATTGCCTTCCATCTGTCAATTACATTCTGCTCAGTCATGTGTAGCTCTGGATGTTTTCTACTACATTCGGCATGGAACAGGTGCCTATATCCTGGGAGCGGTTCATCCTGGCACTGATTTACAAAATAAAATGTACGCATTATACCTATATTCATTTCTCGAGTCCATTTTATTCTCTCAGTGTGTTCCCTTCTACGAGCAGTTCTCGAAAAGATAGATGACAAGCCCACAGAGGATGGGCCATTTAGTTGTATTGCCCTATCAATGTTCTCTACGCCCCTCTGTTCGTTTTGCGTGGTCATTGAGGTAAGAGACTGACGCATTACCTCGTCTGGAGCCCCGTTGCCAGACGAGACCGAGGCTTGACTTCTAGTCTTCACTGCAACATCCAAAATCTCTGGGAGATGGGCTGCAAACCCAAAGCCCAGGTGCTGGTTTTGCTCCGCCCCGAGTATTTCCCCGGTACTCTCCATATCTGGCGAGCGTCCCTCTATCCGCTACCCTGAGGTGCCCGGTAGGGGACCAGCAACCCCCCCGGGTTATTATTATTATTATTATTATTATTATTATTATTATTATGAATTAGGAGGGCGGCGAATATAGGATGATGGCGAAAGGTGAGAGGTGATTGTGGATTTTTAACCATCCCAGCATTCGCCTTGTGACCGAGGGAAACCCCGGTCAGGATTGCCGGCCCCGGAATCGAACCCCGATCTCCCGACTGCGAAGTCAGCGGGATACACACTGAGCCACTTCGCTTGGCGGGATTTAACTAGTGCCTGGGTACACACAACATTTCTAAAGAAAAAGTATTTTCCTAGGAACCTCCTCCTTTTTTAGTACCTCCCAACTGTATTAAAAATGTATTTTTCTACTCCCGTTGTATAATGCTGTCATTGGTTGGCTGCAACCAGTTGCATAATGATAGCCATTTCGATACAGTTTTCATTATGATACAGGTTCTTGACCAATAACTGAGAAGCTTACAAACCAAGTATTGGTACTTCATTAATCATTAAGAATCGGTGCAGTAAATGTTTCGTTCGAGTGTGTACATTAAAATTGCATTTAATATCATATTATGCTTCTCAGTTTTAATTTCTTTTATCAGTAGTAATTTTTACGTGACATTTTATTTAAAATAAATTGGATCGTAATTTCACTTTAATCTTATTTGACTAGCGCAGTGGTTGTTATTGCAGAGAACATTTGAGTGACGTTATGATCTGAACGCAACCCGTTTTGTGTTATTTGCTGCTGCCGTGTGGTTGTCCTTAAAAACCGGCCAATTCTTTAGTTTAAAATATTTAGTGAATGGTAGTTCTTTCTGGTGGTGTTGACGTTTCCAGAAATGAGAGAAAATGCGAAAATGGTGACGTCGGAATATTATTGCCGCAACCTTTGTAATCGCTCGCAAGCGCTGTGGTAAAACAAAGCCAACTGCGGGTGTAGGGTAGAGTGTCCGCTAGGTGGCCTTGGCTGAATCTTGCATGTCGACTGCCACGAAACGATTCAGTGGAGACGTTTAACTTATAAAAGTTACCATAAGTCGTAGAAAAAGTACCGTATGAAACTCGATGTAATGGGTATTAATACACTCGTGTGAAGTTTACGATACTCGCTCGTACCTCGCTCGTATCGTAATATCACACTCGTGTATTAATACCCATCATTACATCATCGTTTCATAATGTACTATTATTCA
Source organism: Acheta domesticus (assembly GCA_031308135.1). Classification (NCBI taxonomy): domain Eukaryota; kingdom Metazoa; phylum Arthropoda; class Insecta; order Orthoptera; family Gryllidae; genus Acheta; species Acheta domesticus. The sequence continues at coordinate 6,811 of JAHLJT010000234.1, forward strand.
AAAGTGAATGCCTAATTTTCCATCACTGATTGTATTTTAATATTTTTCCTCACAAATGCTTTATGTTACTTTTCAGAAGTCTTCAAGACAAAGATACATTTGTTACGATTATCAATTTTGGTTGCAAATACTGTAGAAGTCAACCTGAAACCATATAATCTTCCCAAAATAGTATTGGTTCATACAGCTAGTGTCAATTCAAGATACAGAATAAGGCAAGTAAATTTTTCTCCTTTTTCTGTAGCAGTAGTTTACCTCTCATACTGAGTCTTTTTTCTGTTTTCAGTGATCGTGTGCACAGTAAGAAGATTGAGCTTCAACCATATTCTTCTGTTGTTATAACCACAGGAAAAGCATATGAATATCAGTATCCAAATGATGTATCTTCAGTTCATTTGAACTTCACTATTCACTTATTAAATTCTCTATTGACTCTTAGTTTATTAGCAATTCTTAAAAAATTCTCTGAAAATCTGTCATGATTACAAATATTAATTGATTGCATTAAATAATAATTTGAATACTTAAATTGTTCCTTGAGCAATATAACCTGTACACATTGTTTTATTAGTGAAAGAAAACTAGTAGAAATAGTTAACAATTCATTTATTTCACGACACTGTATATACACTTCTCTCATTTGTCTCCTCTCGCTCTCTCCTGCCTCCTTGCTTGACCAACATTACAACCTCTACTCTGTTACCAACATAACATCTTCCCTTTTTTTTATAAATGAAATAAAACTACTATAATACAAGCTAATTAGCAATCATCATTAAATTGTTTGTTAATTTTTGTAAATGAAATAAAAATAAAAAGTAAAACAACAACTCAATTAACAATCAGCTTATAATTATTTGTACATGACGTAATCTTTAAGTCTGTTAGGCAAACAAATGTTCCTAGAGAGTCTTGAGGTGGAAGCCTGTCCACTATCTGTATTTGTGAAATTGGAAGTACTGGAGGTACACATTGTTGCTTCTTTTTCATTCCTAGAATCGTTATTATAGTTAAATTACTGATCGCTTCCTGGATTCACTGATTATAAACTGTGTCTGACGATGGCTGCCTGGGAAGTGGCTTCAAGTGCAAAATCTTGCGCCTATAATTTTGGTTATTAACTTCCACAATGTAGTTCCTGTCGTTCAGTTTCTCTTGAATGGTTCCTTTGTCCCATAGATGATTTTTATCTTAGTTTAGCTGTACGCAACAGATTGGCCCACTTCTAAATCTGGCAGTTTGTTTTGCGATCGTAATAATATTTATTTTTCCTTTCTTTTTACTTTCTCGCCTTACGAATACTTCGTAAGAAGAGAAAGTTATGTAATCGTGCGGCCGGAAAACGGGGAATTTTCGCCAGAAAATCTCCTATAGCAGGGCTCTGGTGACAAAAAAAGTGGATAAAACCTGTTGCTAAATTTAGAAAAAAAAATCCCCTATCTCGTGGCGTAGTCAAAATCCATGATTTGTTGCTTCTTCATACTTCAAAATCGATTGACGGCATTCCGTCCGTCTGTCCGTCTGTGGTCAACGCTAGCGCCTAAACCGTTCGGTCGATTTTCTTCAAAATTGATATTCCCCGATGGTTTTTACTCGTCTCAAGGCCTCTTGAATTTGAAACCGATATCTTAGTATTTGAGGATACTTTACATGAAGCCCATTTTCAGATTTTGTAAAAAAAAATGGCTCCAAATTTTTTGATTATATTTCGTTGTTGAATAGTGCGAAGAACGTTGAAGGGAATGACGTAGGCATAATTTTCGTTGATAGGCCCTATTTTTCGAAAATTGCAAAAAACTGTTTGAAAACTGCAAAATTGAAGATAGAGATTTTCGCCTCAGACAAAGTCGGTTGTACAAAATTAGCACTTCAAATAAGGTCATGTACCATTTTTTGGAAAAACGAATAGTTTTTTGCGTAAAATTGCGATTCAAACTGACAAAAAATTCTCAAAAACCGCTCCAAACTTTTTCTTAAATTTTCTGCACGTGTGTAAGAAGGGAAGGTAAATATAAAAATAAATAAACTAGTGGTGCTATAGAATGGCACATACTTTCTCGCAGTAGTTATTTTCCAAATGCTGATCATCCGATAAATTATGTGGAGTGAACCGTTCACCGCCTGCCTTCCTTGGTCATGTTTTTTGAAAGACATGTTTTTCCGCATGTTGACAATTACCGGCTTCCTAATGATAGAACTGATACAAGATCGTTTTGACTGAAATATTAGCAGTTGTTCCGCAAGTCGGTCCCGTAGCGCGGTTGGTTAATGCACCTTCGGGTTGAGATCTTCAATAAGGAAGATACCGAGTTCGATCCCCCGTGGGGAATTTTAATTTGATGAATGTGATGTTGCAGGAAAAAAACATTGAAGAGTGTAGATACTTTATTGAAAATCATTTGAAGTACTTCTACTTACGAATAGATTCAATATAGATAAATAGACAGGACTTGTCTGTGTTGTCCCTAACTGCGTCTTTTGAACAATTTTTCAACTCTGTTATTCGATTTCTGAAGCGTATAACATGTCAAATCAACCGTTGTCTAGTATATATCTGTATGAACCAATTTAAGTAAAATTATGAGCATTTTAACGTTAAATTGTAATACAATATAACCAGAAGGCATGCGATAAACTTACAATCCCAAACGGTTTCCGAAATGGTTATTACTTTCTAGCCTTACGAATACTTCGTAATGCGGTTTATCGCTGCCTTTCTTGGTCATGTTTGAAAGACACGTTTTTTCGCATGTTGCAAATTACCGGCTCCTAATGATAAAAGCGATAGAAGTACGTTTGACTAAAATATAAGTAATTGATATAAATGTCCTGGAAATGTCTGTATATATTTGTTCAAATAATTAACTTTAACAATTTTTTACTTCTCTTGTATTTGTAAAGGGTTTGCCATCGTATCAATTGTTTCTTAATCATGCATTTACCATTTTATAGGTCGGTTCTATTGTTTCATGGTTCTGTTCGACAGAGACGGTGTTGGTGTTGCGTAGTGGTATAAGTGCCGGTTCGTTGAATTTGAGTTTCGGTTGTCGGGTCTTGGTACCGAAAAGGTTGCTGGTATAATACACTTTTTCTGGTTTATGAAGTAATGGAATAGCAAAAAGGACCCGTATAGAAACAGAGCGAGAAAGTATGTGCGTTGGAAGCACCACTAGTTTTCTATTGTTGTAGAAACTTCTTTAATTACCTCAGGCTGTAGGTGCTTGGTTGTGGCAGGAATTTGTTTTCGCCTCCGGGAGAACATTCTTTGAGCTGGGCTAGATCCAATTTTGTCGGGAAGATTTCTCCGGTGTAACAAAGCAAACCAAAGATCATCATTACTTTCATTAGCTTTCTTGACTGTCTGCTTTGCAATCTCTACTGCAGCTTCAGCTTTTTCCATTTCCCCTTTGATGTTTGGGGCCAAATGTCACTAATTTGAAACCCCACGATCTTGAATTTTCCATAATTTTGTTCTGGAAATTAGTTCCATTGTCAGTACAAACTCTTTATGGTACCCCCATTCCTATTAAATTTCTTCTTACATGTTTGTACAATTGTTTCAGCTGTTAGGTCAGACAAGTTCAAGTTCAAAAAATCTGAATAATCAACTGTGATCAATGAAGGTACTTTCTTTGCTTTGTATTCTGAGAAAAATACATCCATGGAAACATATTGAAATGGATATTCTGGAATGTTGTGTGTCTGCATTGGTGGCTGTTGCTGACAGTCCATGAATTTCATACAAATTTCACAACTTTGTACTTTCTGCGTAATGTCTACCGACATGCCTGGCCAAAAGATTGTATCTCTGGCTAGTTTTAGTGTAGCTTCTATTCCCAAATGTGCGGTGTGAAATTTTCAGTCATCTTCTTTCTTAATTTAAACGGAATAAGAATTCTATCATTTCTGTATACAATTTGGGTTTGTGTTGACAGTTCATCCTTATATTTGTAATAAATTTTGCATGCTTCATCTACATCAGCAACATGTTTTGGCCATCCGCTAATAATATAGCTGACTAATTTCTGCATTGTCATATCTGATTCCGTAGCTGCACGAATCTCATTTACTCTTTCGGGTGTAATCTGTAGCATTTTTTTGACATTAATCCTCTCAATTTCCTGGCTGATACAAGATTCATTTCTCAACTCAAAAATATCTAGCCGCCTAGAAGCAGTCGGTTCCTCAACCTCATATTCTATTGCTGTTCTAGATAGTGTCTATCACAACGGTTTCTTTTCCTTTGACAAATTGAACCTCAAACTTGTTTCTCTGTAGAACCATTAACATCAGTTGTAAGCGCTTTGGAGCTTTCAACAGAGGTTTTTTGAAAATTGCTAGTAGTGGCTTGTGATCAGTTTTCACTAGTATATTTTCCTTTCCAGCGAGATACTGATCAAAGCCTGAAAAACAAACAAAATAGAAAGCAACTCTTTTTTCTATTTGGGCATAATTTCTTTCAGTCTTTGTAAGTGTACGAGCTGCATATGCGACAATCTTGTCCTCCTGATAAATCATTGCACCCAATCCTGTGGATCTAGCATCACATTCTAAAATCACTGGTTGATTTACATCAGTTGATTTACATTACTTTTGAGATTCAATATTTGCTACGAGTTTCTTTAACTTGTCAAAAGTCTCATCTTCAGTTTTAGTCCATCTCCAATCCACGTCGTCTCGCGTAAGTTGCCTTAATTTCTCAGCCTCTGAAGCTAAATTGTTTATATAGCGACTTAAGTATGTGACCACACCTAATCTAGTGGTGCTTCCAACGCACATACTTTCTCGCACTGCTTCTATATGGTCCTAAATGCTATTCCACTACTTCATAAACTAGCAAAAGTGTTTTCTACCAGCAAACTTTTTCCGTTACGAGACCCGAAATCCGATCCCAAAAGTTAACGAACCGGCACTTATACTTCTACACCACACTAGCACTGTATGGATAGAACAGTGCCATAAAAAGAATCGAACAGGGTCGAAAATAGTAAATGCATGATAAAGAAATAATTGGCACGATGGTACACACGCTTTACAAATAAAAGACGAGACGCGAAAAATGTTAAAAGTTAAAAATTCGAAAAAATATATACAGACACAGTTGGAAGAGCTGTGCCAATGCTCGCCGAATAACGACTGCGACCACAATAGCTATGCATGACATTAACACATATAATAGAATTAAAGTAATGATGGTTTCATTTCTCGCATCACGAAGCCGAAAAAAACAGAGAATGTAAAAAAACGTCCTTTGGGCGCTCAAAGAAGGTATCTGGGAAGATCATTCATAACAAAAAATCTAGTTCACTTAGAGATTAGAAAAGTACGTTTTGTGCGAGAAAGTGTGTGCCATTCTATTGCATCGCTACTTTTTCTAAATTTAGCAACAGGTTTTATCCACTTTTTCGTTAACAGACCCCAGCTATAAGCGTTTTTCTGGCAAAAAATTCCCAGTTTTCCGGCGCACGATTACATAACTTTCTCTTCTTACGAAGTATTCATAAGGTGAGAAAGTAATAATATCGGACTGTTAGAGATATGTATGGTAATCGCATGCGTTCTGGTTATATTGTATTTCAATATAACTTTGAAATATTCATAATTTTACTTAAATTGGTTCATAAAGATATATACAAGACAGCGATTGATTTGATATGACATACGTTTCATAAATCGAATAACAGAGTTGAAAATTGTTTAAAAGATTATATTTACGAAAACACATACAAGTCCTGTATATTTATCTGCATTGATTCTATTCGTGAGTGGAAGTATTTCGAATGATTTTCAATAAAGTTTCTGCACACTTCACAATGTTTTTTTTTCTGCAACAATACATTCATCAAATTAAAATCCCTATCTGGGATTCGAAACCGGCGTCTTCGAAGTTAAGCGCTGAGCCCCAACACTCTTTAAACCGCCCTCACCACTAGAGTCAGATGCAGACAGAGTACTTAAATATTAGTCAAAACGTAAATTCCCCGTTTTCCGGTGCCCGTTTTCCAGTTCTTTCTCTTCTTACGAAGTACTCGTAAGGCGAGAAAGTATAATAAGTTCTGAGCCGGTAGGGGTATGAAAGTTGATCGCATGTGTTCTGTTAAATTGTATTTCAATTTAATGTTGAAAAACTCATAATTTTACTTAAATTGATTCATACAGATGCACACAAAGACACGATTGATATGAGATGACACACATTTCAGAAATCGAATAACAGAGTTGAACTAGTGGTGCTACAGAATTGCACAGACTTTCCCGTATTAGTTTTCTATTTCCTTGGGTCTTCGCTAGCTATTTGGAATTGCCACATACTCTTGCCAGCTGTCATCTATCACCGCCCAAAAGTACATTTTTTTGTTCATTTTCTTAATTTTTTCGGTTTCCTATTGGTAAAATATTAATTTTAGAATATTAAAGAACACAAAAACCTAGTCATAAATGGCAATTTTCTTTTAAAAATTATGTGCCGTTTTAAAGAAATTGCGTTTTAGTGCTACTAAAAATGCGAAATTTGAAGCTCATTTTCACAGAAAATATTTGAGTTTTCAAAATATTTTATTTGAAGTTATTTAAAGCACTACACTCACAAATATAATAATCTTTACAAATTGCTGGTAATGTGCATATTAAAGGTGTGAGAGATCATTCAAAAAAATTACAATTATGTAATTTTTGAAAAAAACAAAAAAAATACTCAAAATAAACTTTACGCTATATTAAAGAGTGTAATTAGTACTATCCGTTACAAAAGTTTCAAGAAAACATTTGCAGCCATATACGAGAAATGGCGTTTGAGCGTTTCTGAAAATGCGAAATTTGAGCTACTTTTCACAGAAAACGGTTGTGTTTTCGAGAAACTTTACTTGACATTATTTAAAGCATATATACTCCTAATATAATAATGTAAAAAATCGCCGCTAATGTAAATATTATCGACGTGAGAAACATGTGAAAAAATTTACATTTTTGTAATTTTTGAAAAAATCAACCTATAGAGCAATATGGCTTTTATGTCATCTAATAGTGTACATTTACCACTTTCCCTACCAAAAGTTTAAAGATAAAAATTTGGAGCCGTTTTTGAGAAACTTTTGAAAATCCTCGGGGGGCTTCATTTAAAGTACCTCCAAATTTTGAAGAATCTTTTTTCAAAAATCTCAAAGCTTCGACTAGAACCAGATCGACCGGGTAATATCCATTTTGAAAGAAATCGTATGGTTTAGGCGCTAGCAGTGTTCAGAGACGGACAGACAGACAGACGGATGGACAGACGGACGTTTTCCTTTCAATTGGGTTTTCGGTATCAAGGACCTAGAAAACAGAGTTTCTGGCTACACCACGTATTAGAGGATTTTTTTCTTAATTTAGCAACTGGTTTTATCCACTTTTTCGTTATCACGGCCCGGCATTTAATTTTTCCGACGAAAATTGGCCATTTTTTCGCGCCGCATTACATAACTTTCCCTATACTACGTATGTCACTCCGCGTATACGTACGTATACGGGAAAGTAAAAAGTGTTAAAAAAGTGCAATTTGTGAAAACAGAGACAAGTCCTGTATATTTATCTGCATAGATTCTATTAGTGAGTAGAAGTAATAGAAATGATTTTCAATAATGTTTCAACACTCTTCAATAGTTTTTTTTACGCAACTACACATTCATCAAATTTAAAACCTTGTTTGGGATTCGAACCTCAGATCTTTCGCAGTGAAGCGCGCAGACTCAGAGCGCCCTAACGACTGCGGCTATTGCAGCGAGTTGCGGAGTGAAGACTTATATATTAGTCAAAACGTAATTGTATCAGTTCTATCACTGGGAAGCCGGTAATTGTCAACATGCGAAAAAAAAAACATGTCTTTTGGCAAACAAAGAAAGGCAGCGGTGAATGGCTTACTCCAAATTATTTATACGACGATTGACATTAGAAAAATAACTACTGCGAGAAAGTCTGTGCCATTCTGTAGTACCACTAGTTTATTTATTTATTTACCGTCCCTTATTACACACGTGGAGAAAATTTAAAGAAAAAAATTGGAGCGGTTTTTCAGAAATTTTTGTTTTGTAAATTTGAAGCAAAGATTACGCAAAAACGACTCGTTTTTTTCAGAAAATTATACATAACTTTTTTTAAAGAGCTAGTTTTGTACAAGAAAACTTTGAGGTAAAAATCGATATCTACAATCTTGTAGTTTTAAAAATATTTTTTTACAATTTTCAAAAAACAACTATTTTCCAGAAGTAGGACTAAGACCATATTTTTTTATCGTCCCTCATTACCTAAGTGAAGAAATTTTAAAGAAAAATTTGGAGCTGTTTTTGAGAAATTTTTTTGTAAATTTGAAGTGTAATTTACGCAAAAACTACTCGTTTTTCCAAAAAATGGTGCATGACCTTATTTAAAGTGCTGATTTTGTACAACCGACTTTGAGACAAAAATCTCTATCATCAATTTTGCAGTTTTAAAAAATTTTTTTGCAAATTTTCGAAAAATTGGGGATGCCAACGAAAGTGATACCTACATCATTCCCTTAACGTTCTTCGCACTATTCAACAACAATATTTAATCAAAAAAATTGTAGCCATTTTCTTTTAACTTTGAAAATCTCCGACGGGGCTTCATGTAAAGTACCTCCAAATTAAAATATCGGTTTCAAATTACAAGAGGCCATGACACGAATTAAATCGATTGGGGAATATCAATTTTGAAGAAAATCGGCTGAACGGTTTAGGGCGCTAGCGTTGACCACAGACGGACAGACAGACGGACGGACGTTTTGCCGTCAGTCGATTTTACAGTATCAAGAAGCAACAAATCATGGATTTTGACTACACCACGAGGTAGATGATTTTTCCCTAAATTTAGCAACACCTTTAATCGAAGTTTTCCTCATCAGACTCCAGCTATAAGAGATTTTCTGGCGAAAATTAGCCGTTTTCCAGCGCACGATTACATAACTTTCTCTTCTTACGAAGTATTCGTAAGGCGTGAAAGTAAAAACTTAATAACCCTTGCTTATTTTGAGGAGATGGCATATGAGTTATTGCTTTTGTTTAACCTGTTTTTGGTCAACCTTTAACCCTTCACTAGACAAAATATGGCCAAAGAATTTCATCGATGTCTGACAGAGATTTATTTTGTCTCTGTTTACCTTGCAACCAATTTTTCTAGACGAGTCAGAAGATTTTCTAAATTATGATTGTGATCATCCCGTAGCTTCATTCATGTGTTTCCACATCCATATACTAGTATATCATCAATCAATATTTCTATGCCTTTTAAAACCATTTGTGACTTCTTGCATCTTCTGTGAAAAATCTCAGGTGCTGGAGATATTCCGAAGGGAAAGTCGCAGCCACCGGTATCTACCAAATGGAATCCAAAATGTTGTCAGCTTGTTGCTTTCTTCTGTCAATTTCAATTGCCAGAATCCTTCTTTGCATCCAACGTTGAAAAAACGTTTGCTTGTCCAATCTCTGGTAATATTTCATCTAATGTGGTAAACTGAAAATGGGGGGCGCTTTAAAGCTGCATTTAAAGGTATAGGATTAATACAGATTCTCAAAGAATTATTGCGTTTAACAAGTAATATATTATTATTATTTACCCATTCTGTACTTTGATGTTCACGGATAACAATTCCATGTCCTCTAGCTTATTCAGATTTGTAAATCTTTTCTTAGAGCCACCGGCACCCTACGGGCAGGTTGCACGACTGGTTTCACTTCCTTATCAATTTCAAGCGAAATTTCTTCCGGCATGCATCTAAACCCCTCAAAAAGAGATTGATGTTTGCTTATTATTTCCAAAGCTCCTTTACGTCCTTCCTCCATTTCCTCACTGAGATTGCCTTTTCCCAATTTGAAACAATATTTCACCAATCCCAGAGAAAGACTTGCATTTTCAGACAACAGAGGGCCGTGGTTTACATTGACTACTAGAAACATAAATATAAAAACCTTTCCTTTTATAATACAAGGGATTTCAGCTTCTCCTAGAATCACAACTCTTCCACCTCCAAAACTGTATAATCGACATGACGATGTTAATAAATCTGGAACATATTATTCATCAATCTGCAGTAGTCATTCAAACCAATAACATTAACATCAGAACATGTGTCAAGGTCACAGAACACCTGTCTCCATTGCTGCCCAAAGCGAAGTGTCAGCTCCACGCGACCTTTTCTCTGTTCATTGGAACTTTTATTAAGCTTATATATGTTCAACGTATCTGTGTGAGTGAGTTCTGTGTCACTGTTGTCATCTTCTGAATTGCTTTTAGCTTCCCTGATTTCTTTAATAAATTTTTGATTGGATTTAGGGTTTCTTTTATAATTAGTTTTATCAGGTTTCATTTTTAGACAAAACTCTAGCAAAAATGGTTACGACCTTGACAACTTGCACAATTTTGTCTCCAAGCTGGACAAAGAATTTTCTTAAACTCGTGCATTCCTCCACAAAAGCGACATAACTGACTGGAAGTACCATCTTTTCTACCCTCTTTTTTTAAATCTTATTGATTGTTTTCTCTTCGGTCGATACACTTTTTAGTCTCATTTCTGATATTTCATGAGCTTTGCAAGTCTGAGCTAACTTTTCTAGAGCCATGGCTTCATGATCTCTCAAAAACTTTTTTTTAATTAATATCTTTTATACCGAATGCAAGCCTGTCCCTCAACATTTCACTTGCAGTGACGTTCTGATCATATCCGCACACATCCAGCGCTTTCTGACTCGCAGGTAATATGTATCAAACGATTCGTCTTCATTTTCTTTGCACGTATGGAAGTACGTATTGCACGTATATAACAAAATACAAACATACAAAAGATTCCTTTCTGATAAGAGGCGTTCCCATATTATTCTTAATACATTTTCAAATGTAGTTTTTTTCTTCTTCTTTCAAATGAAAATTTGAGAATTTTTTCTTGGCTCTATCCCCAATCATCGAAAATAATATATTGATTTTTCTAGGTTCTAAATTACTATTTCACTCCTCTATCCCCGTTGCATTACAGTATGTTTTCCAGTTTTCCTTAAAAAGTTCAAAATTATCGTAAATATCACCAGAGTCAATTTCCAGAGGTTGGAGGAATGGTGGCCATGGTATATGTTGTGTGAACGACGTACTGTGGACGTTAGTAGCAAAGTTTCCGCTTTCCGCTTGGTCTGCTGATAGTTGTTTCATTGAAACCGTTATCGTCTTCATTCGCGTCTTCAATTCTTGGAAAGATTTGCCCACCATCCGAAAAATTTCAGCATTTGGGGGGGGGGGCTTTTTTTTGCTTGTTTCTGTTGTAATTGCTGTAGAAGTAGTGTTTGTGAGGCGAGAGAAAACTTGCAAGGTTCTGTTCACTCATCGTGCCGACAATTTAACCACGTGAACACTTTCTTAGCTGTGTTAGAATTGTTCGAAAACTATTGACGTTTCGCACTCTAATGAACTTTATTAGAATCGTTATTAGAGCGCCACTCCTGACACCATGTTTTCAGTGGCGTAGCGTGACTCGCGCGTCTGGGGATGCTCAACAATAACACAAAAAATGTCGCTACCAACTGTTTCATCTAACAGTCGAATGCCACACTGGAACTACTGGAAGGCAGATACACTGGAACTACTTCCACAATCTCGATTGTTTACGACGGTGTAGGTGCTTCCCACAAAATCTTCACAGCAGTCAGGACTGCCGATATCTTGAAAGGAAATTAAACAATGGCTTAGCTTTAATTCTTATACGCGAATGGCAATGAGACGACTTGTTAATTTATACATTGCAGACTAAAATAATATGTAATCTATTTAAAGAATAATTCAATTTCTTAGATATTAATTAAGAAATAGTAGACAGGCACTATTTCTACAGTTTGTGCCCATGACCACGCGGGGACTCCCGAGTAAGAGAGAGAGATAATTTACTGACCGCCTGAAGTGTGCTGCGCTCTCGTGCACAAACGAGTAACTTGTTCAAATGGGTAACTAGCCTCTTTCCGCAGTGGATGCTCGGTAGATGCTAGCGTAAAGCAGTCGGGTTTCTCTGGGCCAGGGTGAAAAGGGGAGAGGGGAACCTTTCCATCTGCGCATGCGTCATTTCTCGTCGCAATCTGGCGGCAGACGCTAGAAGCATTTTAGCTTCCAAGCAATCTCAGGCCAGCTTCCACAAACCGCCGAATTCAATCATAGGAAATCAATTTAAAATTAATACAAAACGTGTTTCGCTCAACGGACCACTTGTAAGATTATCAATACCGTATTTAGGATTCTTTATTAATATTAAATACGGGGATGCTCAGCATCTCAGCGTGCCCTGACGCTACGCCACTGCATGTTTTATAAATGAAAGAAAACTAGTAGAAATAGTTAACAATTCATTTATTTTACGACACTGTATATACACTTCGCTCACTTCTCTCCTCTCGCCCTCTCCTTCCTCCCTTGACCGACATTACAATCTTTACTGTTACCAACATAACACACATTAACAATGCAATTTGAAGCCATGAGATCTTAATACCTTCTAAAACTGTCAATCAACATCTTCTTCTTCTACACTTCACGGGTTAGGCTTACGCCTGTTCCGTCTCCACTGTATCTTTCCATCTTTTCGTGGGTCTTCCCACATCTCTTTTCCCTCTCGGTTTGTAGAAATATGCTAATCTTGGCAGTCTTGTTTCTTCCATTCATTCTAAGTGCTGCAGCCACTTTTTCCTGTTTAATTCCATTATGTTGTTTGCGCTATTCACTTTCAATTTTCTCCTGATTTCTTCATTTCCTTTCTTCTAAGATGCAGCCTTTTGTTATTCGAAGGAACTTCATCTCCGAACTCTGAATTTTGCTTATTCTTTTCTGCGTTAGAACCCAGCATTCACTGCCATAAAGCAATATCGGGAGAGCTAATGTTTTGTTAAATTTTATTCTGGTATCTTTTTGGGTCTTGTTTTTAAGAGTTCTGTGTATGGTCCCACAGATGGATTAAATCTTGGTAATTTTTTATCAATGTCTTTTTGTCCCTCTGTGTCACATCCTATTGTGCATCCAAACATTTGATTGCAGTACGGCGCCTTATGGAGTATTGCCCTCTCTTTCTATCCAATACAATTTTACATAAGACTCTCTCTTTCTACCGAAAGCTGTGTTGCCGATTCAGAAGGCTCGGGATTATTCGACTCGTCCATCTTGTTTCACGCGCAAATACTTAACAAGTTCATTCAACGATAGCTTCAGTTGTGTTAATCTTAGACAATTGAGTTTTTTACCAGTTATTCCCAGAACTCTTATGAATGTGGTGGTTATTTTGTAATTTAGTTTTTATGGTTTGATTTCCACTAAATTAATTATAAATGATAGCCAAATGCTTATTTCTACATTTTGACGTCCTTAAATTTTCACTGTGCGAGAAACTTTTTTGTTATTGCAGGAAAGCACAAACATCCAGCGAATGAAATGACAAGGGAAGTCCAAATTTTGATATGAGACCAACCACATTTCTGTATGAATCATGGTTCTTGAGTTAGACGGTAATAAAAACAATATTTCGTGCGCTCCGAATGAACATTTCATGTCGTTCAGTGATCTTGAATACTTCTCAGCGATTCTTAACAGGCGATGTAAAAGGAAAAATAGAGTATTAATATTTGAATTTCACTTATTAAAAACATTGAAATACATTTAAACATATCTAAAAATGAATTAGAAATTTTACAGTTAATAATATTAATGCCAAAGACATTCAACCAGTAGTTGTAGTAAAATGTGCGGTAGATTTTAAGAACAGGGTTCGGCTCCTATTGACGCGCACGATTCGGTTCCGAACGAGTCACTCGCGGCGCCGCCACAGTGTGCACACGGCCACGTGGCCAACGCATTTTCGTGTAGAATCGTGACGCTTCGCTACCCGTGTCCAAGTTGAGGACGAGGCTCGGGCCTTCGGCCCTCGCGTTAACATAAAACATTCTTGAGTCTGTCCAACGCATAATTACCAACGCATTTTATGCATTTAACATTATGCATGCAACGCATTTTATGCATTTAACCATTGTAATTCTCCATTACACATTCGCACCACACCGCACAATGCACAATGCAAGCAGTGCTCCCTGAGTGATTCGTTCTCGTGGTCCGCGCGAGTGAACCATGCGCAAGTGAACCGTGCGCCGTGAGCCGAACCCTGTCCTTAAAATCAGCCAAATGTGCTTTCAAATGCAAATATGATATGAATTATTAGCTGAGTGTTCGAAAAGAATATTACGTATTGTCCGCACAAACACTTGCAGTATTTGATATCATCCATGTCATCTCACCTTTGTGAATGGGCATTTTCCCTTTATTTTACATACAAAAAGTGGATGTATTGGACGTATAAAATGACTTGGGGCTGAAAACTAGCAATATTGACCTTGATATCGATGTAATTCGCGCAAAACAATTCAAGCCTCGTCAGTATGTGATGAATTAACAATGTTCCAACTGGATTTGGACTCGTTTTGCTATTGATATTTCAGTTTTAACTCTCATTTTAAGGTCTGTTGTCTTTAAAAAATAATTCTAATAAAAATAATATATCTTTTTTGTCAAAAATCTTTAATTTCTAATATTAAGCCATCTATTTAACATGTTTTGAAATTCCGTTCAAGTGGTATTCTAATTTGCTCCAGGCTTGTAAGTGGTACGTAACTGAAGGAAGGGTGAGAGGCTCGTATCTTTGCTATAATTGTATTTGGATTATTCCACGTATGTGTTCGACCTTCTTGTCTTTCCGAACCTGTCATGTAAACACCCGTTTTTAACCAACACCCTCTCCAGGGAGAGGGTGCTGCTCAGATCCTGACGACAGCGGCGGGGCGCGGCGATTTCCGCACTTCGACAGGCTGCAGGTCATGAAAAGTATGAATACTAATTGTCGCAAAATCACTACTTGCGATGCTTCTTTCTTCGAAAATCAATATTTATGGATTTTAAAAGGTCCTCAACAAGCTGGCAAAATTCCATGTCAATCCGAGTATCAAGCACGGCGAGTGTTGCGTGTAAGCGCTGCTGAGAAGTGACAACGCTGTTCTCCATAAGCTCTGTACTGCAATCAAATGCTTGGACGCTCTATAGGTAATTAAAATTTAAAACTTGTTCTAAGGTTACATTGTCTAGAATTATTTTTGAACGGATAATCTATTTTTCCCAAAACGCTAATATTTTGGTTTTGTCTTTTGAGATGGTTAGGTTGTAAGAGCTGCATAGCTGATTTAAGTGGTGTAGGGCATACTGTAGATCCTTTTCAGTTTCTTGGATTATGACAGCATCATCTGCATAAAGTAGAAGGTTTAAAATATTTTTCTTAGTCAATTTTATTCCTGTTTTAATATTTTGTTTCCATCTCAGAAATATGTCATTTACATACATATTGAAAAGTGTCGGCGACATTGAACATCCTTGTCGAATGCCTTTGATAATTAAAATTTCTTCTGATTTAATGGAATCTGTCTTAATAATTATTTTTGAATTATTATACATGCTTTTAATTGTTTCTATAAGATGAGTAGGGTAGCCATAGTTTTTCATAATGTCCCAAGTCCATAAAGTTTCCTTCTATCAACATTATCAAAGGCTTTAACAAAATCAATAAATGCCATATGCGTTTGTAGATTGAATTCTCTTCGTTTCTCCATGGTTTGCTGTAGAACAAAAATATTGTCAGTAGTTGACCTTCCTTTTCGGAAACCAGTTTGTTCTTCGTCCACTAGCAAGTCTGTTATTTTTAGGAGTCTTTTGTTTATAATTCTGGCATATAACTTGTATGTTGAATTCAGCAAGCTAATTCCTCTGTAGTTCTCTGGGTTTTTACGATCTCCTTTCTTAAATATTGATACAACTTCAGCTGTTTTCCATTCTTCAGGTATCCGTTTAGATTGCCAGCATTGATTCATTAAATGTTGTAATCTCCAATGCAGGAGTGGATCGCCATATTTTAGAAGTTCAGCATTGATTTTGTCTGTTCCAGTAGCCTTTATATTCTTTAGTTCTTTTAATGATTCTTGTAGCTCTTGTATTGTGATTGGATCAATGCTGTTGTTATTTTCTCCTTCTTTACATTCCGATATTTCATTATCTTCTTGTGCATCGTACCATAGTTGTTTATAATGTTCGATCCTCTCTTCTTTCTTCACAACATCAATCCTTACTGTATCTCTTTCTGTCTTATTCAGATGATTCATTATCTTATATGCGACATTTTGTCTTCCATGTATGTCATTTTCAATTTTACTTATGAATGTATCCTAGGATTTCCGGTGAGCTTCTGTGACTATATACTTTGTTTTGTTCCGTGCTGTTTTATAGTTTTCTCGGGTTAGTTCGTTGTTCTGTTGAAGCCCTTTTTTATATTTTTCCTGTTTGTCTTTGATTGCTTCTGAAATTTCGTTGTTCCAGATTCTTAAACCTTTCTTGCTTCTAATCTTTTTCTTTATATCAAGTGCTTCCGTGGCTGCTTTCTTTATATTAATCTTTATATTTTCCCACTCTTTCTCGAGATCATCCTCTGTGGAAACGTCCATTAAATAGTGTCGTAGTCTCCAGTGGCGTAGCGTCAGGGGACGCTGAGATGCTGAGCATCCCCGTATATAAGAACCTTAAATACTGTATTGATAATCTTACAAGTGGTCTGTTGAGCGAAACACGTTTTGTATTAATTTAAAATTGATTTCCTATGATTGAATTCGGCGGGCTGTTGAAGCTGGCCTCTGATTGCTTGGATGCTAAAATACTTCAGCGTCTGCCGCCAGATTGCGACGAGCAATGACGCATGCGCAGATGGCGAGGTCCCCCTCTCTCCTCTTCACCCCTGGCCCAGAGAAACCCGACTGCTTTACGCTAGCGTCTACTGCGGAAAGAAGCTCGTTTGTGCACGAGAGCGCAGCACACTTCAGGCGTTCAGTAAATTATCTTTTTCTCTCTCACTCGGGAGTCCCCGCTTGGTCATGGGTACAAACTGTAGAAATAGTGCCTGACTACTATTTCTTAATTAATATCCAAGAAATTGTATTATCTCTTAAATAGATTACATATTATTTAAGTCTGCAATGTATAAATTAACAAATGGTCTTATTGCCATTCGCGTATAAGAATTAAAGCTGAGCCATTGTATAATTTGCTTTCAAGACATCGGCAGCCCTGACTGCTGTGAGGATTTTGTGGGAAGCGCCTACACCGTCGTAAGCAATCGAGATCGTGGAAGTAGTCCCAGTGTATCTGCCTTGTGTTGCGTTCGCCTGTTAGACGAAGTTGTTGATAGTGACATTTTGTGTGTTATTGTTGAGCATCCCCAAACGTGTGAGTCACGCTACGCCACTGGTAGTCTCTTCTAATACAATGTTCTTATGCTCTCTTCTTGCAGAAGATGCACTTTGAATACTTCTTCAGGGAATTGTAATTTCTTTCTTGTTGATGTTTTCCATCTTTTCCAAAGTAAGAATTTTGCTATCACCAGATAATGGTCAGTGTATAAGATCGCATCCTCTGTAAGCTTGAACATCCTTCAGTTGTGCCCGTATTTTATTATTTATTAATATGTAATCAATTATTGATCTACATCCTCGGGCACACCATGTGTATTTGTTTATATCTCTTTTTCTAAAGAAAGTATTTGTGATTTTTAGATTGTTGGAGGAATCAAATGTTCTTAGTTCTTTACCATTTTCATTCAAGTGCTGTTCGCCCTGATTTTCGACAATTCCTGGGATAGGTATAATACCTACTCTGGCATTAAAATCGCGCAATATTATAAGACTATCGTTCTTGTTCACCTTAGCGATTTGCTTTTGTAGCTGGTGGTATAATATTTCTGTTTCGGCCTTCCTTCCCTCTTCAGAGGCATATACCCCTATCACCGTCAGATGACCTCTATCTCCTTTCATTCTTATCATCATTATTCTTTCATTCAAATATGTATAATTCTCTATTCTAGATTTCAGTCTTTTGTGAATCAGTATGGCTACTCCAGCTTTTGCTCTTACACCCTCTGACACGCCACTATATATCATTATATAGTTATCTAATTCTTTTGTTCCTTTCAGTTTCTTTTTAGTCTCAGTTATTACAGCTATTTGTATTTCCCGTTCATTTAGAAGCTTATCTAGTTCTACGTCTTTCATTCACAGATCTCTTGCGTTCCATGTGGCTATGTTTAATAATTCCGCAATTCCTTTTCTCTTTTCCTTGGCATGCGTTGGTCGTCGTATGTGACTATCCGGCTTACAGTGAAGATTGCGAGTAGATTATTATTCCTTAGTGCGAGTTACCAGCCCACAGCTAAGTAGGCAGATGTCGGGGCTGCCGACTTCAAGCATTCTGCCCTGCTTGTTTTCTGTCGGGGGCTCTCCCCTAGATGGTTGCCTTCACTTCGGCTATGGGTTCCATCTACCCCTCGAGGCGCCTCACGCTATCTTCGCTAAAGATCTTTCCCGATCCTCCTCAGATGTTGGTGATTTCTTCCGGCGTTGAGGTCCTCTTCTGGAGTACTTCTTCGTCTGACCCCTCTCCTTCGACCTGTCCGGCAAGGGAGGCCCTACCAGTAGCTACGCTACTGCCGGCATAGCTCTCAGGTTCACGGGGGTACACAAGCTCCACCACCAACGTCAAGGTGTTGTACTCCCTAGGTGGAGTACAATCAATCCCTAGGTGGAGTTCAATCAACATCAGAAACAAAATTATAAAACACATTGAGACCAGAGATTCCTTCACTTTTTCTTACATTAACTCCCTAAAAATGAATGATTTGCTTCATCATCCCCTTTACATTTCCTCTATAAAACATAACAAACATATAATAACAAACAATATGATTATAACAAAAATATTTACACATAAATGACATAGATACAGAGGCGTATCTACGGTATGGCAGACATGGCACGTGCCATGGGTGCCACTTACAAGGAGCGCTATTTAGAGTGTACCTGCTAAAACAACCCTAATTTGAAGTATCCTGACAGAGGCGCAAATTGTATGCTTGCCATGGGAGCCGGAATACCTAGATACGCCTCTGCATAGATAGCAATTATTAGGCAAAGAATATGAACAAAGAAATGTGAAATTCAAGAGGAGTGAGCATGTAATTTATTATTATATATTTTGTATCTTTATATCAGAAAACAATCAATGAGATCATGATAATGATTATATGGGTCAGTCACCTGTGTGCATTTGGCTATCAATTCCCAATTGACCCCTTGATCATTACTGACCCCCAGGAGTTTGATGCCAACCCCAAGGAAAACTCCTGATCTAGATATTCATTGTGGGAAGAGCCTGATCAAACCACAATCTGGTTGTAATAATATTAGATGATGTTCCACAAATTTACTTTATTTCATTCATGTAAGACAAATGTAATAGCTCAATATAACTGTTTAAATCATTAATTAAATAAGTATCACTCAATAACAGTCAGTGTTAGTCAATCATCAAATTCTAATTTACTTGTTTATTTAGCGTTTCTTTATTCAAATAAACCATTGGGAGATACTAGCGATGTGCTGGTTATGAGCGGTGCGCGATGCTCACTTGTGTACAGACCCCCCCCTTCCACGTATCGCTACCAACCTAATAAAAACAAGAGAACAAGAGGGATCATAAGAATGGACACGATTGAAATGAACATAGACAAGATAGATTTAAGCAAACTTATTCCAGAAACGGCACACAATTCATGAATTCATTTCTCTTAAATCGTCCACCACAGCCCAGAATGGATCTCGGCGCAGTCTCTGACAATCTGGAAACTGCCCCCAGTGTTGGGACAATTTTAAAAAATATATATTTAATTTCAGGGATCTTCAAATTCATATTATAAAAGATTTACTTTTTTCTGTATTTTGAGAAGAATTTTAATAATAATTAAGCAAACAACAATTTTATAAAGCTGCTCTCAATGTTTGCTGTGGTGATTGGAACATATTTTAAAAGAGAAACCATACGCGGCTTAAATTATGTAGGGAGAATTGACTCACGTCCGCTTAAATCCTAAAACTTCTTTCAGAAGCGTATATCCATAATTTTTGGCCAACACCATGTGTAGTTTGCAAACTATTTTTCCAACTTCGCCAACAGCTTTCTTTAATTGACTTTCTGTTCTTGTAAACAATATGATTGATTCAGTGAGACTGAGCTTTGATGATTGTAATTGCTCTGTAGTATCTGCTAAAAATGTGAAATTAGCATGAATATATGACAGATTCTGCCTCAAACCTTTCTCTCTTAGGACATTCTGGGCAACCTCAATACACTGTGATTCTTCTTCTGAAAAACTATTTACAACCTCTTCAACACTGTCAATGTTCTCACTGTAATACTTCACAGCCTGTGGCCACGTATCCCATCTTGTCAAGTAGGTGCTGGTGGCAAAAGCAAATTGGGACATCTTTCTTTGTAAGCTACAATTCTAGAACTTGACTTTAAAAATACTTTCTTTATGGAGGATATTAAATCATTGATTTTGAGGAACTGGTTTCGAACCTTCTCTGCTACTCGGTGAAGTGCAATAGCCAGAGAAGTAACGTGAGTTAAATTCTGGAAAAATACCTTCAACCAGATGTGGGCCAATTGTTGTTTGCAATTATAATTTCTTGAAATTGTATTCTATTGCCAAAGTTCCAATTTTGCATGCAGCACCTTAAGATTTCACTAATTGCTTTATTTGTTGCACTAAGCCTAAATGACACCATGCCGCGTTTTATAAAGCAGAAATCAAATAAGTTTCCAGTCAATGAAAGGTTTGTTGTTGAATAAAAAATTACTTATTGAATACGTTCTAGTGAATCAATTGATTAGAAATAAAAAGAAGGCATTTACAGGCACCAAAAGGCAGAAATAGGCATTTATGTTCAAATAAGTCCCTATAGACACTATCAAAGTTGGTTAATACTGTTGTAGGTCAATTATATGTATAAGTAATTATCCATGTTAGGCTCAATAGGCTGTAAAGGAAAACAATAGGTAGAAACTTAAAGATCTGAAGTCTAATTATAAGTTATGCATCAAATACTGTAGTGGCACCGAATTAATTACGGCTGCAAACACGAGAATTGCTCCACGAAGCACGACAGAGAGATCGGTGGCGGCGCCAGGATTCTGTCCGAGCCCCCGCCGACCCACCGCCCTTTAGTCACGCACAAGTGTCCAAGACGCCAGGGAACTGCACGTGCACCCGGGCCGGCCCACCCCGGTACTTTTCCGCGGCACCCATCGCCCACCTCCTCCCTTGAGATTCTCAGTTTCTTCCCCCGGCCATTAATTACTACCCCTGTTTGACAGACAATTGAAGTGAGAGGGAACGAGTGCAGGTTTCTCTCTCAAGTCTCGGCTCGAAAACCTCGGATGATTGGACGAAATTATTTTGCGACGCACTACCCTTTCGCCAATCGCCGCCGGACTTAAGCAAAATTCTCGAAAGTTCTAGAACATTTTGGATGAATTTGGTGGGGGAAGGGAGGCTCGAAGGACTTCGCGGACGCAGCATCGAGAGAGAACGTAAGAGGCAGTCAGAGAGGCCGGTCGTGATCACTGCGGCGTCCGTCGCCGGAGAGATAATTTTTTCTTTGTGTTGAACTTGTGAGAAAGCTTAAATTTATCAGGCGAGAATATGTGCGCGGTCTCTAAATAGCCGTAGACCGTTAATTTTGAGACGCCTCATTTATAATCAAAACCGCGCAGGGAAAGTGACTGACGCGTACTCGTGCTTGAGCGTGTTATAGTGAAGTAATCAGATCACTTACGAACTTGTCGCGATCTCCAAAGTGCAGAGCAGTGGACTGAAGGTGATGAGATCATTGTGTCAGGCAGACATCTGGTGATTAGTAGCAGCGAGTGAACGGCGCTATGTATTGGGTCAACACTCAAGATCCCGGCCCCGCTACCTGATTCGACCTGCTCGCTCTACCCCTCCGAGCGGCGCCCTCAGCGTGCGCGCCGAACTCGACGCCCTCCCCGCCAGCTGGCGGCCCAGGTCATTCAACTCGCTGGTTTGTTTTGTAAGTCGCCCCGCTAAGGCGGTACTACGCCCTTCAGGCGCGCCCGTGGTCAAAAGTGATAAACAGTTGAGAGAACAATTTCCATTACCTTTTGACCAGGCGGAGAAGCTAAGATTCCCGGCCGCGCTTGGCCATCAAGAAGGAATCAGCGTGGAAGTTTGTTAAATTTATTGTAATAATTTCACCTTTCAATTTTTTTGTGTGCATATAATTTTGGAATTGGGGAAAAGGAGAGCATGCTCGCCGACATGAGTGGTACTATCATGCAGTGGCGTAGCGTGACTCGCACGCTTGGGGATGCTCAACAATAACGCGAACAGAAGACATCGTGATCTTTAATTTTTCTAGAATCTGTGTTATCAAACAAATGTTACAATATTGCAACACCTTTGTCTGGCTATACACGAAAAAATATGAACAATATTTTTAAGAATTCTTATCATCATTAGAACACGCGATAACAATTTAAAGAATATATTAAACATTGACATTGTAAAACTAATGAATTCATAGATTAATTATTTTTGTGGTGAAGAAAAACTTACCTTAAGAGGTGCGAAGAAACTCGCAATTAATACAGCATAAGTTACACAATCTTGTAAATCAAGTCAATTCTTCTATCCTTCTTTTGTGAGAACTCATCAATAACTCGTTCGATAAACTGAGGATCTGAAGGAAGTTCTCCGAGAAGTCTCTTTTCAATTGCTGATGAACTTAAACAAGACAATCTGTTGTTGCTCATTGTATTTCTTAGATGCGTTTTGATCCGCTTGAGAGTACTCATGCTTCGTTCACTGGTTTGCTGTTGATAAGAGAATGGTTAACATTAAACCAAGTAGTTTTGTAACTTCTTCATACACATTTTCCAAACCACTTCCAACAAAATATTTTAGGAGCTCATGAGGAGGTAAACGTTTTTTATCATCAGCATACATCAGCAGTACATAATTCATTATGAAGTAGCTCTTTGTCAAAAAATGGATATTGTTTTGTCAATGCTGATATAAGTGGTTCCGGAAATTCTTTGGTATAATCATCAAACTTTCTCTCATTTACTAGCTCTACAAACTGAATGGAACGAAAATCTTCATATCTACATTTCATCTGGATAATCAGAGAATCAAGAATTTCGAAAGTAAGAGCTCTAAGAGAGGCAATTTGGGAGCTACGATACGCCAAATTCTTATTGAGATTCACACACTGTTCGACACACGTGTCTACAAATGTATCTTTTCTTAAGTTTTCCAAGTTTCTGATAGCGAGAATAATTTCATTGTGACTTGTTGATATATTCACTGAATTTGATTGTAAAATTTTGAACAGAGGATCTATGTACAAAAAACAATTTTTATTAACACACAACGAGAACACAAAAATAGGGTCGTTCATATGCCTCTTAAGACCTACAGCACAATTCACAGTGTCACAATCCCATTGCATATTCTCACCCTCTATTATTTGGTTGAAAATTGGGTAAAGATCAGAAAAGTGTGTTTCTATTGTTGAAACGGCTCGAGAGTGAAAATTCCAACGCGTGGCGCTGGCTTGGGGCAGTTTAAATCCCTGCTCAGTCAGTAAAACTGTTCGTTTCGATGATTTGTTGAAGAAACTGTGAAATGCTGTTAACGCACAAACAAAGAGACGTACTTGCTTGATAGTTTTGGTACCATGTTACAACACAAGATTTAATTGATGTGCATAGCAATGAATGAACAGTGCATGAGGGCAAAATCGCTTGACCAGTTTTTGAACACCTCCATGTTGACCTACCATAACTGTCACACCGTCGTAAGTTCAACCATAGCCCGCTAGTATGCCTTACAGCTGCGGCACTTCGCCGATCCTTATGGAAGTAAGCGAACGGACGACGTTTCACATTGTGGCCGCTGGAGCGCTGGTCGCCGACCATTCGCAAGACCTTCGGGCCCTTTTAATGCATAGGGAAATGCCCGCATTCGGACGATTTTAGTCAATTACTGTGATATGAGGCATTGCAAACTCGTGTTAGTGGTAATATTAAACAATACTGAAATTATATTTCACTGTGCAGTTTACTTAAAAGAAATTGTGGAGTGAATGCTTCAAATTAACCCTCAAATATATAGCATGCGTGAAATCTACTTGGTTAGTGAGCCAGTACTGATTCTTCTTGACATATAAAATACCATATTTATTCTTAATTATTTCTGATATTTACTTGTATATTTAGGTATTTGCAGAAAATTATAATGCACATAATGTCTTTAAGGTTTTTAAAGACAATGGATGAAAACGAAGAAAATAGAAAACTATTATTTTATCAGTTTTATTCTATCTATTTTTATATTTTCAAACTGCATTTATTCTCTAATCTATATTACACGCTCAAAAAAGTAAAAATTCAAAATAGAAGTATTCGTGAAAAAATAATCGCTAAATAACTGGAAGAAACTAGTTCTAAAACGGACGACGGGCGCTGTTATAAATAAATGCTGACGCTGTTGTAAATAATACTCGGGAAAGTTCACTCAAAAAATTGCCCTGGTAAAAATGTTCTCACCTAGAGATAGAGTCATAAAATTACTTTCGACTAGCGAAATTCATATTGGCGCTCTCATGGAGGTACAAGAAAAAAACTAGAGATTTTCAATAAGAGCAACTAAAGTACAATGTAGACATTATTTCTAATTCTTTGCGTAGTCCGCTTCCAAATTCCACAACAATGATAGAACAATAAATCAAACATCAAAAATAAAAATCAACAAACAGACATCTCGTGATATCCAATGACGTTTGTGAGAAAATGTGTCACTTTTTGATTGACAAGTGTTACAATACGAGAAATATCCGAAGCTGTCTCAAACGATCATTCCCAGTACATGGAGCCAGTATGTTTTTATTGAACGTAAACAAAAATTGTTTGTGCTATTTGTGAGTGTTTTTCAAGATTTGTATCGAATTTTGAGAATAAACTGAATTGTTAGGTTGCCGAAGTAAGGGTTACATATTTTATTAACGTTCAGAAACATCAAGAATGTATATGAATATTTATTTAGAATGTGAAGATAATTAACATGGGTAGTTATTAAATTAATAAACAAATCATTATCATCTTTAAATAACCCTGCAGGTTATATGTGGTAGAGCAATTTATTGTGAAAGCTGTACCACAAATTCCAAGGTTTGTTGTGAAAAGAAACTTTCAAAAATATATTAAGCCAGCTTTGCAAAGAAACAGTTTCCTTGCATGTGACGAGAGCGCAGGTTTAATAACGATCATTGACATAATTTCTGAACATTTTTTTTATCAGAGGTCGTGAAGAACATTGCTGCTGTTACTAAAGAAGTAATGGAGATGCCTAAATACTTGAATTCAAAGCCTGTAAATCGAAAAGTTCTGTGTTTGTAATGCGTATCTCCGTATATTTGCATGCAGCAGCAGATCGAGGAATGGTCGGCGAGCAGCGCGCCAGCGGTCAGTAGCGGAACTTTTAGCTATAACAAGGAGAGGGGCAAAGCGCCGAGGCTTTTAAAGCATACTAGCGGGCTATGGTCTGACTAACAACTTTTCCATTTTCTACATTCCATCACGTCCTAGAGAGAACGTGATGTAAAATTTCTGACAGACCAGCAGCAGTTTTGTCTTTAGATACGTCAAAAAATCCACCGAATCTCTCTTCGATTTTGTCTTTTATACACATTCTAAAAATTACACTCATTTGGCTCTTACAAGACACGTCTAGTGTTTCATCGCCTGAATTGAAACAAAAGTACTTTCCTGAATTTCTAATTTGATTTTCTCATTTAAAACCGATGTTATGACCTCTATTAGCTCGTTTTTAATATCCGGCGATGTTCCCTTGAAGATTGTAGACGATAACAAATGATCTCGAATGACTGACTCATTTTGGGCTAGTAGATCGAGTAATTCCAACAAATTGCCTCTATTTTCAATGCTTTCAGTTTCTCTGTGACCACGGAAGGGCAATTCCTGTCTGGAGAGAAAAATTATTGCTTGAATAAGCCGTCCCAATAATCGTCTGTTTGCAGATACTTGCTCGTTAAATTTTATTGCCTGAAGACGAGCCGCTTCCGATAATACATGTTCTATTCTTGTTTTGCCGAGAAAGTGAAATTTTTCTTTGTTAAGCAAATGCTGCTTTGATGACTGATGTTTTATAACTTTTTTAATGAAGTTCCCTAAATCAGAAACACCACTAGTGCACCAAGTAGTATCTTTATCTCCAAACAGTATACACTCGTAACAGAACATTTTGTTTGTTCGAGTACATCCAGTAAGCCACGAAAATCTCTCATATAAAGAGGTAGAAATTTTCTAAATTGTTTTCCTCCAGAATGTTCAAATGCGGAGTGGGACGCTTATTCTTCAATGAACAATACTGCTCATACGATAACACATTAACTGATGTCGACCGAAGGAAGTCGAGTAAATTGTCGACTGGAATATTTACATGCGTCATTTTATAGTTTTTGGTGTGCACAAATCGTCACTATGAACTACTTAACCTCACAGGCGCACGCAACACAAGCCAGATACACTGGAACTACTTCCACGATCTCGATTGCTTTCGACGGAGTAGGTGCTTCCCACAAAATCCTCACAGCAGCCAGGACTGCTGTCGTCTTCAAAGCAAATTATACAACGGCTGAGCTTTAATTCTCATACGCCAATGGCAATGAGACCATTTGTGAATTTATACATTGCAGACTAAAATAATATGTAATCTATTTAAGGAATAATTCAATTTCTTGGATACGAATTCAGAATTAGTAGATAGGAACTACTTCTACAGTTAGTGCACATGACCACAAGCGGGGACTCCCGAGTGAGAGAGAGATAATTTACTGACCACCTGAAGTGTGCTGCGCTCTCGTGCACAAACGAGCAATTCATTTCATTAGATTCTGTCCGCATAGACGCTAGCGTAAAGCAGTCGGGTTTCTCTGGGCCAGGGTGAAGAGGGGAGAGGGGAACCTCGCCACCTGCGCGTGCGTCATTGGTCGTCGCAATCTCGTGGCAGACGCTAGAAGCATTTTAGCATCCAAGCAATCACAGGCCAGCGTCGACAACCCGCCGAATTCAATCATAGGAAATGACTTCAAAATTAATACAAAACGTGTTACGCTCAACGGACCACTTGTAAGATTATCAATACAGTATTTACGGGCGTTTATTAATATTATATACGGGGATGCTCAGCATCTCAGCGTCCCCTGACGCTACGCCACTGCTATCATGACCTTTTTTTTTTTATTTTTTTGCTGAATAAATACCACTTGTTTGTTAACATGATTACAAGTCTCTCATTTCTTACCGGCCACAGACTTCCACCATCATCATCATTTTAGGCACGCCCTTCTACCCACTGAGCGAACTGGCAGCCACGTTTTCCGCGCCCAACTAGACACGAGGTTGTCGCAATTGGCTTTCCCAACGTGGGGCCGAAATTGTCGCAATTGGCTTCTCAACGTGGGGCCGAAATTGTCGCAATACATAATGTGAGCAATATGGTTTATTAAAAGTAAATTGTTTAATACAAGAGTAATGCTTTCTGCTTTTCTTAGTTTTATTAAAATTAATATTATTTAAACAAAGATAATTTAAATTATTTTTTATAAAATTGTAATATTAATTTTTTATAAAAAATACTTTGTTTTATTGTTATTTTAAAAATCTGTATTATTTTTATATTTGATTTAAAAATTAGAATATATACTACGTCTTTAGGGTTAAAAAATATTCTAAATACTTTTAAATAATTAATATAATTTTCTTATTTTAGCATTTTTAATCTTATTTTAATAAATATCTATCTAATAAGTTTAAAAATGCACCAGAACTGAAATAAAATTGAATGTAGTAGTATGAAAGCATCTTTTATCATATTTTTTGTATTTAACCATACTGTTTAGAATTGCAAGGAACATACATATACTATGATTATATAAATTGTTTCCATTACAAATTTCCTAAGGTTTCAATATTTTAAATGCTGAAAAATAGTTGCTTCTCATGAAACATTTCATGGGTCCATGATGCAATAAAATCATGCGTTTTCCAGCATTCCTTGCAATCTATGGAAGTGTAGTACACAAACGGGAAACTTTAGGCCTTTGTCCATGTAAAATTATTTTCTTTATTGTATCTTCTTAAAAAAGAAGAAATCTATCAACGCTGCAAAACTTATGAATTCTATAATGAACATACAGTGTGTTAGAGACCAAAAACTGTGTGTTCACAAGTTTTTGAAAAAGTGAGAAGGTGAAAATATACAAATGACATTGAGTTAAACTCAATTATATATTGTAAGTATGTTTTTCATTATAATGTAAGATATAATGTTATTAATGCATGATGTTTGTTTGAAGCCAAGTGTACACTGAAAAAAAGCGAACCTGTTATCTCAACTAAATATTTTCTGTTTTATTCCATGTTAAACAGTAAATTCACTTTTCTATTATTAGAAGAATGAATCTGTTGTTTTAACCATAATGTCAATTCCATAATTATAACAGAAAAGTATCATTGTTTCTTTGGACAATTTTCATTACAAATGTATAATAAACACTCAAATGCAGAGAACTGTTGCAGTCATTTTCAACATCTATTGAAAGTCAATGTGATTTAAAGACAGGGAAATGGTAAAAATGTTTATTATTTTTTAACTACAATTCAGCAATCAAAAACATCTGAAAAAAAATTCACTACAGTTTGTATTTTAAGAGGAATCTTCAAGATTTTTTCAAGCTGATTCCAGGGTTCTAAGACTTCACTTTCTTTTAAATGTTTTTCCAAAAACAATTTTTGCATTTGAATTTGGCGCCAAGAAAATATTAAAAAAATGTTTTTTCTGATAGAATAAATTATTTTATTTTCATTCAGATAAAGTAGTGTTAAGTTGATGATTAAATTAAAATTAAAACTAATGGTGCTAAAAACTGCAAGTACTTTTTCACCCATATTTTCATGCAAAATTACATGAAAAGTACTCAAACTTTTGAAAAATTGTACATGACCTCATTTCAAAATCTATCTTTAAGGAACATATTTTATTATGGGAAAAAATCTCTACCTTTAATATTTTTGTTGCAGGAAGACACAGAGAAAACATTGAACTTTTGTGACTTTCGAAAAATCAGGTTTATCAGCAAACATGAGACTTGTACCATTCTCTTAAATGTCTTTCCATAGCTCCATTGTTTTTAATTAAATTTTGTTGTTGGATAACAACAAATTTTGATTAAAAACAATAGAGCCATTTTTTTGAAAATTGGAAAAATACCCCCCAAAATTAAAATATTGGTTTCAGATTCAAGGGGCAACAACGTTGGCCAAATTGGTCAAAGTGGCCAAATTGATAGGGGAATATCAATTTTGACTAAACGGTTTAACAGCTAGCACTCATTGACAGACTGACAGACATTTTGCCATCATTCAATTTTTCGGTATCAAGGACCCACAAATCAAGGATTCTGGCTACACCACATGATAGAGGATACTTTTTCCTAAATTTAGCAACTGGATTTATTCACTTTTTCCTTACACGGCCCTGTAATAAGAGTTTCTGTGCTGAAAATTTGCTGTTTTTCTGTGCAGCATTACATAACTTTCTATCAACTCCATAGTGAGAAAGTAAAAGCACGTTTCTAGTTGTAGAGGGATGTAAGTGGTGGGACGGGGGTTATGAAATCTTTCAAATATATTATTTTTATGTTAGAATTATAGTGTAACTACCCATACGTCATTTGGTTTAGGGTAACTTTTTACCATTTTATGCAGGGGGACCCTTTGCCCCCCCAATAAAAGATCTGAAATCCCACCTCTGGATACTCAAAAACTTGGACAATCCAAAAACAATGAAACAGTTTTGATTTTGACTGAAAAACACAAATATCTGATTGTTTTATTTCACCTATTCACATACTGCTTGAACCAAATGCATTCTCATACTCAGTGAGTCACTGCTTTCAAGACTCCAAGGAAGAGTCTGCCTACCGTTGAATATTATGGAACCAATTTTTTTTTTAACATTCTTTGTAAAGAACTGTCATACTGTAAAATATACTGTTCTATGTTATTACAGTTTTCATGAGGATTGTTTCTGTTAAAATATTTAAATTATTGTAGAGTTTTATAAAAGTATTTTACTTTTTGTTTCTGAGTAGAGTGTATGCCACATTTCAGAAAACTATTTTGTGTGATACAATATAATGTAACAAACATGTATAAAAACAAACCTTTTTGAGAAGTAATGGTCTCATGAACTCTGATCTGCCACTGATAATTACATTTTTTGAAGAATCAGAGGATGAAACAAAAACTTTAATCCTATATTTGAGGAACTTTGTTTCTCTTTTACTTCAAAATTCAATGTATATTCTTTATCTGTGTGAAATGATAATAATATTCACATCACAAGTGATGATGATTATTTTCTTATTTCTGATTATAGGGAAGATACATGAATAACTCTTCAAGAAGTCTAGTTGGATTCCCCTCCCCCTTTATGTATTGACTTATTCTTACTTCAATTTGTTCTTTCTTTCTTCAATTTGTTTTGATGATAAACAAACACCAAAATTGAAACTGAACTACAAAAATTGAAAGGAAAATTTATGAAAATCTTCAAAGGTCATCCATTTTTTAAAGTAAAACCAAACAATTAATATTAACTTTTATCTAAGCAACATGTATGTTGGGACACGAATCTTTTTGTTGTTGTTGTTGTTGTTTACAATGTACAAAAAAGTTTTTATGCCTGGAATAATTATTAACAACATAATAATAATAAATTTATTTTGGTTTAGAATAATATATATGGCTAGGCTGGTCTCCCCAATGTGAGGTAGTGTAGTGCATGTAATGCATGAAAGAAGGGGTGAGGAAACACTAAAGATGAGAAAGGAGAGATTGCACGGTCCATGGCCTGTTTCTTAGGATATTGCTCTGGCATCTGCCTGATGTTGATTGGAGAAACCATGAAAAAATACCAAAACAGAGAAGCTGGGCACTAGAATTCTCCTCCAGACAGTGGCTACAACTAGTAGTTACTACCTGCCACTGTCAGGACTCGAACCCTAGGACCTCCTGGTCGGAGGCACTGCAGTGACATCAATTGATGCACTAAGCCACCTAAGCCAGTCCTAAAGTAATGGAATAGAATATTCGTTCATAAATATTGCAAGGCAGTGTCTGATGCACGTTGCGTGCTAGCATAATTTTGAAAAATTATTACCAGGAAAAGGATTAACAAACAGCCCCATTTTACCTAAATTGGAATCTTCTGCTCTGAAAAATGGCAATGAAATTTAGAAAAGAGTTACTCTGTATTTTTACCATTTGATTTTCAAAGAATGCATTTAATACTAATGAAATTTAATATATGGATAAGGGCAACAAAAGGGAGGAAGAGATGGGGGTGAGTGAGATTTTATCAACTTTTTCCAATTTTTTATTTTAACTCTAAAATGAAGAGTGTTTGCTGCTGTAAAACATGTAAAGTAATACCATATAATCTCGAATATAGCCCGCCCTCAAATATTACCCGCACCCTAATTTTACGGTAAGTAATCTCAAAAAAAAAGCTTGCTTGATACGGTCGCGATCACGCTACATCTAGCGGCACGACCGAAAAAGACGCGAAATGCCGTGACGTAATCCATTGTGAAGACTGGCCTTGACCCGACATGTTATAAAAATGAAGAATAAAGCACACCTCCATGTAACCATGTGCAAAATGCTTCAAGTTCGCAGTACCGGCCTTGACACGAATATTACCTGCACCCCAATTTTCAGCTAGTAATTTTCAAAAAATATGTGCAGGTTATATTCAAGTATTTATGGTATCATTGAAAGTTTTGCTGACTCAAAGTAAAATAATTCTCCACATGAGAATAAAAGTAATATTGTTAAATATGGATTCTGAATTTATTAATCTTTGAAGAAGGAAATGCAATAAAATTAAAAGAACTTTTCATAAGCTTTATTAAATATATTAGTCTATACATTCATAAGTGCACTTTGTCGCAATAAAACATATAAAATAACAATTCATACAAATTTATGGATAACATGACATGGGTTTTGCAAGTTCCCAAATTGTAAATAAGATTAAATACGTATCTGAATTTTTTGGCTTATTCTTAATGCATAATATGTTAATAAGAAACACAGACTTCTTGTTTTGTATTGCTTTTAAATATGAGGTTCAATTTTGAGAGATGAGGATGTAGTCAGTAATTTGCAATTTTTTTGAACCACATCTAGTTGTGATTTGTATTTGTGACCTTCATATTAAACTCCATGGAACAATTTATTATGCAAACATGAACATTACTTGTATTCATTAGTAATAAAGTATTACTGAAACAATAGCCCATGTTTCCAATATTATTTATAGACATAATATTATTATTAATTATGCATGAACACAGTAGTTTTCAATTCCTTTTTCAGTCTCAGTTTGTTATTTAGAGAAAATTGTGACATTCGTTATTAGTTTAAATAATGGTGCTAATACCACATATAATCACCTTTGTTTAAAAGCACCCAAGTGTCATTTTCTTCAGTTTTTACATTGCATTACAATACTCAGTGGAAAATTTGAATTTAAATATCTCATAGGTCTGAGAAACAAGTTCTCCAGGAGAATTCAGGAAACTTGTATGTCTAAGTTTTATAAAGTAAATCATAATACATTATTTTTTAATACTAATACTAATAATAATAAAGATGATAATGATAATAATAATAACAATAACAACAACAAATTCACATTAAAACTGATGATTTTATTCTGACTCCCAGATAATAGTTCGTTATAATTATTTTTTCTGCTCTCCCGTAAAATTTGATTTTTTGGAATTATCTGCTTTCTTAAGAAAGGTGATAAAATGCTAAAACTCATGTGTAGATAATGTTCAATTAGAATGTGAGGAAGTACTATAGTAAGTAAAAGATATGTATGGGTCACAGCAAATTTGTTACAGAACAAGCTTATGTAAGTTTTCTTGACACAGTCACTTCCACTGCCCAGAAAAAAGTGGAAAATTTTAAGTAAATGGTCTTCATATTCTGATAATTTGCACATACTTGTCTTATTACCTTTCTTTTTATATCCTTTAAATGAGAAGAATTTTTGGACTATGATGAGATGCTTCCAGAAAGTAAGCTTCCCTAAGATGTCAACAAAAAGAAAACAATTTCTTGAAAAAACTATCCTAGCAAGTACAGCACATGTTGCACTATTCCTCACTATCACCACCAGAATTGATACACTTTCATACTGTGGAATCAACATTTATATTTCTGTGTCTTAGAAGTCTGTTGCCTGAGATACTTATCAGTTTTTGACAGCCACCTGCAACTGTGCATCACTTTGATCAGCATAACACCGTTGGACAAGAATTTCTTGAGGTGTAAGAAGAGATGGAATTCACTGGGGGATGAGGTCCATGCTATCAGGTTTTTGATTGTACATCCTATACATCCCAGGTGGTAGACACAGGGATGCAATTGCTAATCCCTCAGTATGACAGATATCTCAGTTCTGGTGATGATTGTGAGGAAAAATAGTGCAACATGTGCTGTATTTTTCTTTGTTGATGAACTAGGGAACTTGCTTTCTGGATATACCTTGGTTATTATATTCTATAAAATACAATAAAGCAAGAAGATAGATAAGCAATAAAAATACTTGATTAAAATACTTTTATATAGTCAGCAGAAAACACAACACAGAGAATGTACTGAATGACTGAAATGTATTCTAACAATGAAATATTTTCACTTTTTTATGAAATTTGTTCACATCATGTAAACAGTGACATTTTCTATTAAAAACACTTTTTCTCCCTTATCTATATCAATTGGTGTTGCAATTATGTACAAATTGAGCAAAGATGAATGTTATAATAATATGCATTTCAAAAGCTTGGTTCATTTTAATGGAAGGACATTTTCAATGTTGAATGGTTTGTTTACCTAGGAAAATATTTTAGATGACTCTTTAGTACAATATTATAAAAAGGCAGTGGTGAAATTATGACTTTCCTTTACATTTCATCTTAGTGCCTGTAACTACAACATGTATTGGTATTGTAACATTGTATTTTGTCCAAAGAAAGTTATTTAGTAATTCACTATCATCCAATTCATTCCAAATAAGAAAGATAAGAATGCATATTTTATAATGAAGTTAGAAGATTCAGTTTTATATGCTTTAAAAGTATGTAATGAATTTTGTTTCTTTTATCACTACAAGGTCAAATCTAAATTAATTAATAGTATCTACACTTCATTTTAATTATGCATCTAAATGTAATTGTGCTTGAAAGATTAGATTATCCTATGTAATAATTAATAATTATCTAGATGTTAATAATAAGTAATAATTTAAAATCTTAAAGTAGTATTTGAGTAATCAAGACACAAATTATTGAAAGAAATGAATTCTAATATTTCCTAATGTTATCTTCATAAGTATTCCATTTAATATTTGGAAAATTGAGAAAATCACAAACATAAAATTTACTAAAAAGGAGTTAAATGAATGAATGTATAAATATAATTAGTGTTATAGAGTTTTGTGTGTGTGACTGCAGATAGTTTCAATTCACTTACCAAAACCTTTATAAAACCATTAAAGAAACAACGAGTAACCCAGAATACAAAATATGGAGTTGCTGATGACATCAACAATGCAATTTTTGTATTCTCTGTTACTTGTGTAACAAAAACATTTCCAAATTCCAACCTTCTTGTAATCTAGAAATAGAGAAAAACTATACCCACTGTTGTTAGGATTCCATTATTTGGAGACAAATGTTCAATACTTTTTTTTTTTTATAAATGTATATTAAAACAAAAAATACAAATAACATTACTGGTTTACTCTCTTCTTTTGGTACAGTGAGGTAGTGATTCAATCGGAAATTGTGATACAGGAACTAGAATGACAGGTACTGGTAGAACTTTGTATCACCTGCTTACGCGAAGTTTCAGTCGTGCAGATAATGAATTAGTGGATCTTTGGCGAGCTAACTGGCCAGAATAACGACCATGATTCGCAGCTTCTTTCCATTCTTGCTCAAGACGAACATAAGTGCCTCCTATAAAAAATTATAATTATTTACACCATGGACAAGAAAGAAAAAAGAAGTATAATTATAAAAATTAAAAACTTAATATTTTCAAAAAATGAATCATTTAACCTGTTGGTGTGATGTGGTTATTCCAAATAGAGCTGTGATAATAACCATGACCATGTCCTTTTGGTGATCTGCATGTCCTTGCAGCCATCCTACCACAAGTACGCCGCGTTAATGCTTGAATCATTTGCCGCATGAGATTTTCTTCATATTCTCTTTGATTGTCCTGGTTGCTTCGAATTGATAAGTTGGCCAACCACTGGCGACATCCATCCAATCTGAGTATATTAATTATGTTATACATACTGACACTGAATGTTGCTCAGGAACTATTAATAAATAACAAAAGAGCCATGCACTGTGTGCCAAGTGTGCCTGTGTCTTTTGTGTCTGTGCCATAAGGAATGTGTCAAGTAAGAAAAACAGCTGGTACACACCCCATTCAGCAAACATGAAAGAAGGGGTAATGGATGCAACTGTCTGAACAAGACAGGGAGAAAACAAACACAGTTAAGTTGTCTTACCTAAAGACAAGTAAGGAATACAAACAGTCAATAATTGAAGAAAAGAAACAACATAACACCTTAAATATTGAAGCCTCAAATAACAAATGCTAGATGGCCTGGAAGGTAATAAACAGTACCACTGTGAGTAATAAAAGAGACAACATAACTATGCCTCCTAATGAATTCAATGACTTCTTTATTATCTCTGTTAAGGAAATTTGCAAAAACATTGAAGAGGCAAAAGAATTTCATACTGACCTCAATAAAAAAGATACCTTAAAAGTAAGTCATGGTAGCTTTAATTTCTCAAACGTAACACCGAATACAATTTTAAATACAGTGAAAAAATTAAAATCATCAGATAACGCTGATATATATGACTTATGAAGAAACCCTTAAGAAGAAAATTATTGACTGTGTTGTATATCCACTGATCATATGCATAAACAAACGCTTGATAGAAGAGATTTATCTACGACCATTAAAATTATGTAGAGTTGTGCCAATTTACAAAAAAGTAAATAAAAACTGTGCATTCAGTTATTGACCAGTATCTTTGGTTCCAGTTTTTCAAAGGGTGTAATGTAAACCAGCCTGTAATGTCCTTAGAACATACCTTGCAAACCGCAAACAAATTGTTTACATAGGAAAGGACAGATTTGACATAGAACTAAATTGTGGTGTTCCTCAGGGATCAATTCTTGTGCTCCTATTATTTGTGATAATGGTCAATGACCTACTGGATTGTGTACCTGCTCACACTATACTCTATGTTGATGACACCACTTTTTTAATGCCAGCTCCAAATTACAAATGCTTAAAGGGGCAATAAGAGAAACGCTTTCAGCAGCAGCAGCATGGCAAATAGATTCAAAATGAATGAGTCCAAAACTCAGCATATGACTTTTAGTTTAAGAAACCTCCCCAAAGACACCAACTCAGGTAATGTAGATCTGAATAATATAAAGATACTAGGCATAATAGTAGACAATAAACTATCGTGGAACGCACATACCAATTACATTACAACTAAGCTTTCTCAAGAAATCTATTTGTTAAGAAATCTGAAAAGCTATGTACAGAATCTAGTTTATCTTGCAACCCATGTCTGAGAGCATTTGTTCTTGTTTTGGTAATTTGGCAACTGCGTCTCTTTGACACCTTTCAAGACAGCCATCTTGGCACGTTGAGATAGCAAAGGAGGAGGCGACCATCAGGTCATAAGCTGCAGCAACTTCCCAGTTTCTGAATTTTTGCCATTCAAGAAGTTTCTGTGTTTTCTCCCCTTAGGCAGGAAGGTACGTGGCTTACTTGCCGGAATCTTTTCGTGCTGCACATACTGGATGGGGTGGGGCATGTTGGGCTGAGGCATGAGCAGGAAACAAAACATCTCTTAAGCAAATCTGTCCAGCATGCTTAAGAAACAAAACTGTAATACTGAAGATTTGGAGGGAAGTCATGTCTGATTTACTGACTTATTACAGCAACGTAACACAATCAGAAAGATATCTTGTGAAACATTACTGTGAAGCTCTTCATTATTTTAACAATGATATTGTGTTATTATTTTTATTATTGTTATGGAATCTGCATATTAAGCAAATAAGAAATCTTAATAAAATTACTAATAAAATACAAATAAGTAGAAATAATAATAAAAAATAAAAACAACATAATTTCCTTTAAAAAACTGACCGAGTAAATGCTTAAAGTGACCACCATTTACCAAGAGACAGGCATTTACTCTTTTCGGTATAGTGCTGCAGTACTTTAGAAGAGGAACAAAGACAGAATAAGTGCTTTCTCTTTCTTCCAACAAAAATTAGGTACATTCTCTCTGCCCGAAATCTGAGGGCACGTGGATGAAGGTCGCTAAAAGTGAAAGGATGTAGATGGTATTTCACGTGTGCCCAATTGCCAAAACAAGAGGTGGTGTTTCCACTCACAGGTTGCTAGATACGATAAAGACCTGGTATATAAGATGCACATAGTTTTCTTTTTCTCAAAGCATCATCTCATATGGGATACTAGTATCGGGAACCTGCAACCATGTAAATGACATTCTCAAACTGCAGAAAAAGTAATTCAGATTCTATCAAATGCAGACAAGCTAGCCCACTTTAAGCCATTATTCACAAATCAAAAAATTCTGACGGTAGCAAATCTGTATGTATACACTGTAGTAAGAAGTAATGTGTCAGACTTAAAATGCAGAAATGATGTGCCCTTCTACAACACCAGAGGTAGTAGACATATATATGTACCATTTCACAGACTCTCTAAGTCCATAAATTGTTTGGATACTCTAGGCTTAAAAACTGTACAATAGATTAACACTAAAATTAAAATACCTCAAAGAGTGTTTAAACAGGACCTGTATGATTGGATGGTTGCCACATCTGTTTACTCGATCAAAGAATTTATGGAACATAAAGCCAGTTAAAATTAGTTATGTAATGTGTAACTTAGTAAATAAGTACAAATCTCTAATATTGAAATGTTATAGTGTAATTTGTTGAATTAATGTACAATTGTAAATATGGCCTATAACAGGCTATAACTATTACTATAGACTTAGTAAATGTGTTCTATTATACTTAGGTTGATGTTTTATTTAATTTTATATACCTGTAATGTAATCATATGACATCTATTGCTGCTGTCACAGCTTAATAACAAAATATATTATTCGTCTATTACTACGATAATTATTATTATTATTATTATTATTATTATTATTATGCTAAAACACTGTGTAACAACATATTACTGTGTGTGTGGTGTGTGAGAGAGAGAGAATGTGCGCATGTGTATGGTGTGTCAATAGTGAGTGTGCCATGGGTGCATGTGCATGTAGGTGTTCTGCATGTGTGCAATGACATTTTGAATATAAACAAATATAGGTTTAAAATTGTAGTTACTGCAGTTATCATACATCATCAAAACCAAGGAATAGGATACAAGAATACAATAAAGTATATACATTTTATGCACTTTCAACAAGTACATGCCAGTCTAAATATCCTTGACATTTATAGCTTATTTTCTATAACCCATTTTACTTATGTAAATGACAAATTCTCAACTAGATAATTTACATATTTTTAATAGAAGCTGAAATTCGGAATTGGAAAAACAGAATTCTTTTCATATCTGGATTCTATTGATAACTTTGAGTAAAGTTCAAACCTGTGCTTCCCATGATGATGTGCGTGCTTATTTTTCTTCAGTTTGGGAGAAGATCTCATTTTCTGGACATGGCCTGCTGATTCTTCGAAATATTACCATCAGAGCTACTGTCATCATCACTTGAATAATGGGATGTAATGTCACTGAAGCGATCGCAGGGGGACTGGGGCATCTGTTACAGGGGAGAGCTGTTTGTGATGTTGTCCTTGTGAGCTCATATTGACAGTGGTCACTTGGGACTGCTTGTTGCTGCCTGAATCTGTGGCAGTGTCTGGGATATAAGCATTTAAAATAGCATAATGTTCTACACACCAGTAATTATTGTAAGAAAA
Source organism: Acheta domesticus (assembly GCA_031308135.1). Classification (NCBI taxonomy): domain Eukaryota; kingdom Metazoa; phylum Arthropoda; class Insecta; order Orthoptera; family Gryllidae; genus Acheta; species Acheta domesticus. The sequence continues at coordinate 46,003 of JAHLJT010000234.1, forward strand.
TTAATATTTATATTAATTGTGAAATTTGAAAATATAGAATATTAATTACATCAACAAAAAAACCTGCATAATCCGTTTTCTAAAATTTGGCTCTCAACAGGAGATTTTGAAATCCTATTGCTTAAAAAGAGCCATTTTAATGAACAGGTAAGCCTGTCAAATGTGTGAACTTTTATGTACATATCTGTGTGATACTTCAAATTAAAAATCACACAAATTGAAGATTTTATCATAATTTTAAATTTCAGTAAATGAATTTTAAAATTGTTAAATTTGAATGGTAAATTATTTTAAACAATTTACGATAACTCATTATATATTGTGATTTGCAGGTTCACACACAGGCTTACACCTCAGCGAGATGCAAAATTTATATACTGTATATTTCATGCATATAAATATTTTGTATCTGCATAAACAACCTGAATAAAGAATGTCATGTAAAGAGTGTATAACATGAATGCCAAAAAAGTTGAAATGATATAGAAGTATTGAACTAATAGTTTATTTTAATGCAAATAATTCTCACAGGAATACAGATTTTTTTGTCTGTACAATGTATTATAATTCAGTAATTTGACAAAGCATGCAAATTATAATTATCCACAATGTTTAACAGGCAAATTAATTTAATTTCTCAGCGTAAAATCATTAGGAGATGGATTCATTTGTAAGTCCAGGATGCATTTAAGGAAAAAAACAAAACTGGAAGATCTAATGCAAATGGATATGGTAATTAAAGCATTAACTAGTAATTTAGTACTCCACAATAAAGTACTGAATTTTCATTGTTTTCTAATCAATATATCAATAAAAATTATTTTAAATGTTTCTAATGTTTTACTATTTAAGATTTAACTAAAATATTTTGAATTGTTTTATGGTTCTACACCAGGATTATAGATATAAGCTTTATTCTACAATTGGGCAGATGTAAGCCTGGTGGCAGAATGCAGAAACATTGTCTCATCACCATCATCATAATCATTATTAGCATTATTATCTTCACACATCACTAGTAAAAAATGAAAAAATAGTATGGCTTTAAAAAATATGTCTACCCATGTAACCTTCTCTCAAACTTGTCCAGGAGTGTCACAAAATGAAATCCTCCAACATTGGAAAAAGTCCAAGTCTTTGACATTTCCCTCACTCTGAAATCATTTGACACAAAAATGAAAAATGTACAAAGAGAAAAAAATTTACCAACAGACCAATAGTTTTCATTTTTGTAAAACAGTAAAAACTTTTACTTATATGTATTTTCAAATGAATGAAACATCATGAACACAGACAGTGCACCAAGTGCACATACATAAAAAAACACGCATGTACTAAAAAAATATTTCAAAAAAAAATATTTGGAATTTTTAGATAAAAATCCACTTAATATCTCGATAGAAAAATATTATCTGAAGATCTTAAATATTCTTGCAAAATCAAAAAAGACATACATCAAAATATATTGCAAATATTGGCTGATTGAAATAAGATCATGTTCAACACTTAAGAAATAACACATTATTTTTCTGGAAACACCCATGTTTCTCAGAAAGACATCAAGCAAATTTGTCATTCATTATTATACAACTAACTCGTTAACTTATTTGAATGAGACACAAATGCAAACACAAATGTGTGCATCTCCAGTACTCCAAAATTATAAAACTCTACTCTACACACATTTAATTTTGATATTTTTTTCATTTACAGTTTTCTGAGAAGGGATGCAAATACGATGGGCATCTGCAGTAGTATATGTAAGGGTTCCAGAAAAGAAAACATAACATACATTTTGGGAGTCATGGATAGAAATACACATTAAAGGAATCAATCTTAATCATTCAAATTTGAATTGATGGGTTAAAAAAAAGACAAAGAAAAAATCAATTTATAATGACTTGCAGACTCACGGTAAGCATTTTGGTTTGATTCTTTGTTTTGTGTGTCCCAAAGCCTACATAATAGGCCCAGGCGAGGAGGACGGGGAGGTGCAAGTTCCATACCCTCCCACCACAAAATTTCTCGTTTGATGTTCTAGGGTTGACATCAGTGCTGACAGTTCTGTCAGCTTTCACCTGGAGAGCATAATACAAGAGTTACACTGGAGAGCATTAATACGAGAATTACAAGAGTTTGTTAAATTTGTAGGAAAAAAATTTACAGTTACAAAAAAATTCTTAGTTACTGACTCTGTTACTGACTAGCCTTGTTAAACGTTCGGGAAAAACAAGTTTTGGTGGTTCTAATGATATTAAATGTTTATGTTGTTATATATCTTGTGCACAGAAATTTCCTTCTCTGTGTTTAAAGTAGGAGTATGCTCTCGAAATTGACAACCCTAAAGCAATTCTACATTAATATAATAAAATACAAAATTACTTTTAACTCAATGTGAAAAATAATAATAGCCACAACCGACTGATTTCGTAAAACTTCAATCTATATGCTCTTTCTCCACAACATGGAAAGCGACCAA